>JAZKJV010004450.1:0-142500 GCA_037367405.1 Ottelia alismoides | reverse complement strand
GGGAACTACTTTGTGGCACGGGAGAGCAGCTAAATTGGCTCGGGAAGCAGAGCTTGATTGAATATTTGGGCGCGAAGCCTTGATCACCTATGGTCAGCTACGAGCTCTAGATATAGAATTCTATAGCTCAGCAAAGAGCTAGCTTTGTCAGCAAAGTCAGACGAGGTCGTGAAGAAAGAGTCAGAGGTAGGCTTGGACGATTCGTTGCTTGCTGTCTGATTTTCTTAGTAGCCTTGATTGGAACTAAGAAAGAAGCACTAGGCGGTGGCTAGTTAATAGGGGGTGGTCTTGAGCTACTTTCGAATGCTGACTGTATAAGTTCTAGAGTTGCGGGTAGCCGGTGGAAAGAGGTCTGGCCTTCCTTTCTGACCCATTCCTATGAGACCGCATCCTTCTTTTGTCTCAGCCTTGGTCTTCCCTATAGAGATAGATCTCTTTCCCATAGGTTTCGTATAGCCTCGGCTCTTGTGATTCTTGCCTTGGGAGTGACATGAGAGGCAAAACCGCGGGTTTGGGTGTAGTCTTTGACCCTCAGTCTCGAGCAATATAATCTAGTTGCCGGATCGACCCCTAATATATAGTCCGCAGAGAATTTCCCTTATATATATCCCTAAGGTCAAGCCTCAACAGCAGCGTCAAGTAGTAGTTTGATTTGTAATTGATTGAAGAGCGGTGCGAAAGGGCATTGAGAGCTGGGTTGGGGCATGCCAGGCGTCGAGACCACCTTTCTCTCTGGCCCTAAGCAATGCTACCAAGCTCTGACTGCTTTCTTAAACGACCATAAGCCTATGCCAAAGTCCCGCCTTCCCCCATTCTTGCTTCCTCACAACTGCGGGGCGTCAGGCCTCATTCGTCCCCAGGCCTTGGATTCATCACTGACTTTCTTCGATGATCATGGGGATAGAGGGGAAATTGCGTATTTAGCTTATATAAAGACAAGAATTCAGCACCTGCCCAACAGCAAAGCACCCGGGAAAGCAGTCAGTACTAGACCAGCGAGTGAGAAAGCGGGAGGTAGAGCAAGAAGGGAGAGATGGTAGGAGGGTGAGTGAAAGATACCGAGCAAGCTTTTCCACTGTGATGAGGCGAGCGAGCTAAGAAAGTCCCTCTCTCGACTCCTTTAACTCGGTTGAAGATAGGTCCCTCACCACCTTATCAATAGTTTACCTGGGACTGAGAAAAGAGAATCCTCTATGCTGACCAGAAGGGTCTAGTCTCATCTCCTGATCCCGCCGAGGGAAGTGGTCTTTCTCATCCTTCCAAGAGAAAGAGACGTCTCGCCTCCACCTCCGGGTTTTTGATGGGACTATAGTATCTGACGAGAAAGGGAGAGTCAACTAGGTCTTTTTTGCAGGTACAGAAAGATCATTTCAAAATACTGGTGTCTAGTATTCCAGCAAGGAGACCTTGCGAACAGCAATCTAGTTGGATTTCTGGCCTGCGCCTTCAGCAGGGAACAGCAGAGGAAGTAGCACCCGAAAGCATCTTCTTCACTTGAGCCTGGGAAGTGCAAAGCGAGTGATCAGGAAGACTAACTTCAGAAAAGAGAAAGCACACTACTACTAAATATCCTTCCATGCTCAGGAAAAATGAAAGTAGGGGGAAAGCATCCCCTTTCCGAGAACATTTTCGACACCACTTGAAAGTCGCGATATCTAACATCTCCAGATTGATTCTCTTCTTGACTTATTAGCCTCGTTCGACCATAACTATAGGAAAAGGGTTAATGTTCTTTTTCCTTTTGACCCTCTTCTTCTTTTCCATTTCCAAGAGATTGATTGCGGTTTCACGAGTGATATTAGAAAAAGAAGGATTTTGATCACTCGCGAGTATATACCGCAAACCCTTGACAAAAGAATGAGATGGCGCGAGAGAAGGCGATAGCCGTATCGAGCTAGAAGAATCAATCTCACCTATTTTAGAAGAGAGGTGATAGTGGACAACCCCCCATATAAGGGGGGGTTCCAATTCTATTAAAACATGGAAATGAGTCCCAATTATATATATATTTGAAGGCAGAATCAGATCCCCTGGATGGGGTCGTCGGGCAGGGCAGGTGCGAGCACAGCACCCCCCTCCCTTTTTGATTAAGGTTCGCTGCATCGGCTCTCGCCTTAGGGCGAGCAGTTGAGGTCAAATACCCCCTTCGACCCTCACTCTCGTGCTCCCCACCCGGGGTCGGCTCGGTACCCTGCAGGCTCCACTCGCGCTCCACCTCACCACCGGTACTCTCCTCCTTTATTCATAAACACAATCTCAGCAGAGAAGGCAGCCCGCCCAACCTGATGCGTAAAGCACCGCACCACGCGAAAGATCCAGGGAGTTATCTCAACCCCATATAGTAATGCCAGGGCAGATGGTGATAAACCATCTAAGGATTTCATTTTCAGGCATGCCTCTCTCTCTATAAAACGGAACAATGGGGAAAGCAACAAGCGTCAAGAAGGAAGCTGACGACTTGCGCTGCTTTTGATAAGAATCTCGTAACAATGCAAAATCCAAGTTCATCCGAATAGGCTGCACATATTCTGACTCTATAAGTGGAGTTAAAGCACAGATGTGCTGACTCTATAAAGATAAGAGAATACCCCTCAAAAATGTCAACTTCATTTCAGTAAGGGGTTTAATGGCAGCTATTGAGATATTGGGCCCTTCTGGACATATTTCCTACTATAGTAAAAAAAGCCTTTATTTCTAGTAGATTATAGCATTTAGAATTTGTGTGTATTTTTGAATAATGAAGGCCAATCAAATCCGCTTTGCAACACACACCTACAGCGCCTCCGTTTTCTTTCCAGAAAAGTGGCCCCACATGCGAGCGAGTGAGATCAAGTTAGTATGCTTTGAAATTAGCTCTCAGGAACACACCTTCTTCTTATTTGGTCCACGCAAATATGAAACAAATCGGGTTCCTCCCAATAGTGTGTTTAATCTGGGCAAAGAATTTCTCCTTCTTTGCTTTGGACCAACCTTGGGGGATTTGTCCAACAGCCAAGTAATTCACAATATCTGCTACTATTGATAAGGGGGGATCAGCCTTAGAAACAGCCAAGAGTTGTCCATCCGGAAAATGATCCTGGATAGGTTGCATGTGTGCAGGTTCATAGGCCAGATAAATAGTCGGCCACGACTTCAACCCTAACGGATTTTTGAATTTAGAAATCCAATTCGTCGAAGGAGTCAGATCCACCTAATGAGTCGCGGTTTTGCATCTTTCTTTGAGAGGAGATATCTCAAAGCAGCATGATCTGTATATACCACAACCTTAGAACCTAGAAGATAGGAGCGGAATTTGGAAAGGGTCAACAGCCAGAAGCTCTTTTTCTGTAGTAGTATAAGAAAATTGAGCATCATTAAGTGTACGACTGGCATAATGAATAACCACAGGTAACTTGTTTACCCTTTATCCGTCAATGGCTCCTTAGGCATAGTCGGAGGCATCACACATGATTTCGGGACCAATTTTGAGGTTGGAATATTGGAGCTTTGGTTATAGCCTCCCAAAGTGGTCAGATTTCAGGCATGATTCATCAAAAACAAACAAATGGCACATCTTTTCTTTTGCAAGGCTATTTTTCACGAATTCTTTGATGAATCGCCTATCAAAACCCCAAGAAAAGATCTAACTTGGCCGACTGAGGTCGGGGGTGGAAGTTTGGAGATCAATTCCACTTTGGCCTTCAATTCCACGTTCGGAAACAATGTGGCCCAGTACAATCCCTTCTCGGACCATAAAATGACTTTTTTCCCAACTCAGAACGAGATTGACCTCAATACACCGTTTGAGGACCTGTTTTCAATTATTGAGTCTAAAATGAGTTCAAAAATATGGCCATCAAAACATCGAGAAAATCACCAACCATATCCGAGAAAATGGCCATCAGAAACCCAAAGGTAGCTGGTGCATTACAAAGCCCAAATGGCATTCTCCGGAATGAAAATGTGAGGCTACTTACCTGAGAAATCCAAGTGAAGGTGGTTTTCTCCTGGTCTGAGGGCGTCATGGCTATTTGATTGTAACCCGAGTATCCATCAAGGAAACAGTAATATTGTTGCCCTGCAAGTTTCTCTAGGGTCAATAAAGGGTAGTGGGTTTTGGGATTGATGATTTAAATAATAGTGGCAGCATGCTGTTTTCTAGAATATATAGAAAGACGCCACCCGGTAGATGTGCGAGTAGGAACCAACTCACCTGAATCGGATGTGACGAGAGTCCGGACTTTTGAGGAAGGACGTCGGGTTGGGCTCACCCACTGTCAGATAAGATATTGTATATATTATACCCACATCGAGCCACTGAACTACTTCTTGCTTAACCACTTCTCGCTGGGTTTAGACGGCCTTGTAATTCGTGAGAAGGCTTGGCATCCTCCTCCATGTGGATATAATGCTACTATAAACTAAAGAATTCGAAGGACTGATGCCCTTTAGGGCTGCCATGGTCCAACCTATAGCACCTTGATGTTCTTTCAAAACATCGATCAACTGACCGGTCAAATGTGAGGCTAGAGGAGATTATGACGGATAAGGTCTTGTTTGGACCTAAGAAAACATACTTGAGCGAGTTCGGGAGTGGTTTCAACTCGACGATCTGGTGGTGGGAGCAGTGGCTCAGAAGACAGTTCAGGCAATGGCTCTGTTAGGCCATAGATCAAGTTTTGACGGGATAGGTGAGTCAAGCAAAGCTTTGACCCCCACCTCATCATTATTTGAAATGCATGCTTGAAGTGGATTGTTTATCAGAGTAAGGGAAGATTGGACTTCCACTAAATCCTCGAGAACATCGATGGCACTGCAATCTTCCTGACTTTGAAATACTATCCTTCTGGCCTTAAAGACATCTGATTGAACTTTGATTTGAACTTGACCCACCGACATTTCCATAGCCCTGTTCTACAATTGATATTGGCACTTGCGGTGGCTAGGAATGGTCGTCCCAGGATGATGGGGGTTTGGCTATGATCTTTAGTTATGTCTATGTCAAGGATTATCAAGCCCACTGGAAAGTCAAAATCACTAACTTTGGCCTCAATTAATCCCCAATAGTTTTTATTGATCGGTCTGCTAATTGTAGTAACACCGATGATCATTCGAGATTTTCTAACCTCTCATAGATAGCGGTGGGAAGGAGATTAATACTGGCCCCTAGGTCGCGATAGAGCCCTATGTGATTCCACCAATTTTTCAAGAGATCAATGGTGCTCCTGGGTACTTCATCTTTTGGGGCAAGTATTTCCGAAGCTCCTTTATACGCGAAAGGAGAACAGAATTCAACGCTATTGATTTTTCAGTTATATGAAAGTTGGAATAATATTATGTTGCTTTTCTCTCGCGATATATCGCTTTCTTTTGAAAATCAACAAGCCCCACATAGTGGCCTGTTTCCCTGCGGTGCTATGACGTCCTGACCACTTTTCTTTTCACCTCACCTTTCTTTTCAGATTCCAGCATAGGTTATACCATATTCTCAAGGAACCTGCTAGAATGATGTTAAGCTTCAGCAAATGATGAAGGTTCATGAGAAGATGGAACTGAAATGAGGTAAATGGGGAAAACAATGAATTAGAAAAAGATAGAAAGAAAAGCATTTCTGGGGATCAGAAAGGAGGATGAATCGTCGCCTCAAACTGAGAAAGGAGAGGGATCCGATCGGATTTGATTGATCTGAAGGGGCTTTTGGCTAGCGGGGTAGACTGCTGATCTTCGTCGAGTAGTCTGACCCAGGATCTGTAATCGCCGCCGAGAAGAGAAAGCATTTTAGCACAACCCGGCCGGCGGGAATCCTCAGAGGTCAGCTGAACTGCAAAAGGCCTCAGATGCAGGGCAAAACAGCTAGCCTGAGTCAGTGAGGATCAAGGGCTATTAACTATCGCGTTCCGCCAGAGAACCAAAAAAACGGAGCAAGCAAAGCGAAGAAGAATTTCCCAAGCGTCTACTGCCCCTAAGACACCAGGGACTTGAGAACAAAGAAGCCCACGAATCGCTTAGATAGTGTCCCGTTTGCTTTAAAGCATTTGACTGAAAAAAGTGTCGTGTTGCTCGCCACTCCCCGAGGCCAAGGACGGGGTCGAACCATCATTCCAGGATTTGCAGTCCAATACATTTCCATTATGTTACCTATCCAAACAACCTGCCACCTCATCTCGTCTTCTTCTTCTGATTCTTCCGGATGGGAATAAAGATACATATGCGGTGGCGGGCAGAGCCCTCTATATGACCTAGGTTTTTGACCATAGAAAAGAAGAGGAACCCCCCAGAAGACCTTGCTCCATCTGACTTTTTCGCCCCCCTAGCCCCCCCGCGACTCACCCTTACTACTTAAAGCACTCCACTACAGGTACAGAGGCCTGTTTTAGTCTCCTATAGTTGCTGATTCTGACATCAAGGGCGAAAAAGAGAATCCCGCTCTTGTCTTGGTTGCTGCCGGTCGACAGATAGAAGGTCAATCGCTTCTGTTGGCTTACAAAAGTCCTGTGGTCCTCCCGGAAGCCTCACACTTCCAAGCAACTACGCAATATCAAAGCTGTTCACTATTCCTTTCCTACATCCCACATGTGTCCAGTCCAGCGGATCCATTGTTTATGCGGCAGTGCTCTGCGAACTAGGACGTACTGGCAAATAACCTCGACTCGACCAGACCTTTTGATTCGCTTCTTCCTTCGCGCAAGCGCTCGGTTCGCCCCCCCTGCCCCACCAAGGACCCCCCCATCCGCTTTTTTGACTGACGGGAATTGGAGATGGAAATGCCCAGGCCCATCTCGTTCATCCCTTGGAAGCCCCCGCGCTAGTTCGGCTGCGTATCGGCCTCTTTCATTGGAATTTCCTGCTTCGGTAATAGGTCGGCAGAGGGAAGGGAGAGGTCTCGCTATGCCTTTCCAGCTGCCTTTCCCTTTCTCTGGGCTCGATCTCTCGCAATAAAGAAGTAGGAAAGTAGGAAGGTCTCTCCTCTTCCCCCGTGAGCCGGAGCCCAAAGGAAAGCGTCGATCCCTGAAGCCCCCCTCCCTGCATTGGCCCTATCGCGGGAAGGGCTCGGTGTGGTCGGAACCAAGAAGTTGTGTGTGTTGCGGTTGAAAGCGCTTAGCAAATTCCGGGAGGATGTCTTGTCGGCAGCAGCTTTCTTAACTGGAAAAGTCCGGCGTCGGATGCGCTTGGGCGGAAAGAGTCCTTTGCTCTTTTTGCCTTCTTTCTTCCTCCCTCTACTTTCTTGGGGAGAAGACAACTCTATAAAAAAAGCCATCACTATATAATCTATTCGGGGCTGTTGAAGCAACCCCCAAGCCAATGCTATACAGAGAAGAGACTCGCCAGGTAATAAGTAGAAGAGTGAGAATGCCGGATTTTGATCCTTTCTTTGATGGCCGGCTTGCAAGAAAAGAGGAGGACCATGATCCCTGCCGGAGGCTTCCTACTACTCTCCTATCCTCAGTCCCGATTTAGAGATTTGAGGTCGATCAATCACCAGACCACCTCTATAATACATACGATATTACACGATGCGAGAGTGCATGGACAACACACACCTACAGCGCCTACGACTTGACTTCCAAGATGCAGCCAACACTACTTTGGGTTGGGGAGCTTACTCTTGGAACATAGCACGATATGAAACAACCGCCTACCAATAAGCACCAATCGCCCATCTTCACTATGTATTCCCTGGAGAAGGTTTAGGACTTTGGGGAAGGGGCTTTGGGGGGGAAGGGGGAAAGGGGCTTCGGGGGGGTCCTCCTCCCCTATTCTCCGCATTCTTCGTGCTCTTTGGAGGGGAAGAACTCAGAAGAGCAAGAACCAGCGAGACTATTATCGCGATTTAGTCGCCAACTCGTACTATATATCCGGGCGTCGAAGTGAGAACCCCCGATCAAATCTATATCATTATAGAATGGGAAAAAGACAAATAACATCATATAAATGTCGAGCGAGTCGTACCTTCGTTTGTTAAGACCGTTAGCGACTTGATATTGGAGGTGATTTGAAGCCACCGCTTTTTCGAAAAACGGAGTGAAGGTGTGTATGATTGGTCAACCTAGGGGAATGGAGCGTCAGCGGGTAATAGTATGAATGCTATTGTGGATGTATACTCCGGGCCCCGCAGAGAACCATCCTCAGTTTCACCTGTTCCCTCGCTCTGTCTCTGCTTTGGAGAATCTTAGACTTCTCAGCCCCGGAATCAGAATATATAGTAGCGGATCGGAGCCTGTCAGCCCATGAAAGAAGTGGGGAACTGCGCTATTCCGAGAGAGGAGACCCCCACTCCGAGGCGTGCCGGATCCCCGGGGATGTGGTACAGAGACGAGGACATGGCCGCAAAGAAAGGAAAGCTGCGTCACGTCAGGGGAGGAAGGAGGGAAGCAAATCCAGAAGAGAGGAAGTCCTATGGCGCCGAGTAGAAAGAAGGTGGGTCGACGCTTCCCCAGGACGCAGGGAGGTCAAACAACTGGCCTGCGCCCAATTCCCCGACAGCTGGCTATTGTCACGTCCACGCTACGGGGGTGGCAGAACGACAGGCGAGAGGAGAGAGGGGGAAGGGTCTTTCTCTGGTCCTGACCTTCCTAGAGCAGACGATCATCCCCAGAAGTCAGAAGGAATGGAACTACTGGAGAGTCGTCCGCAGGGGGAGGCAAGGAAGTAATAGACAGAGGTCAAAGAGGAGTTGGAAGGTTTCTATACGTCATTTCCGAAGAGGAGACTCTTGGACTATCGCGAAATGCGCGTGCTCGATGACGCAATCGATTTTTTCCCCCAACTCAAAAGGAAAGAAGAGAAAGAACTCAGGGGGGTGGCTTGCTTACGAAGCCATCCTGGTCCTCCAGTTCGCTCGATTATTCTTGAAAAGACTGATCCTTCAAAAAACTACTCACTATCAAAATGAAAGACGATCGATTATCTACCCAAGAATACCGAGAGTCCCACATACGAGAAAAGGTCACAAATGGAGTTGAACCAAGTAACATTGCAAAGGCATAATGATAGTAGGGTCGGGATATCCCCGCCCTCCGAACCGGACGTGAGGGTCTCCCCTCATCCGGCTCTCCGCAGGGGAATCCCCACGAACTCCTTCCCCTAATATCCTCCCTTTACCACATCATGGGGGTTTACAGGAGATCCCAGAGTCTCGCTCGGAAAGTCTCCCCTCTACGTCTCGGAAAAGTCTACTCGGATGCTTTCTTTTTTGAAGCAATCGATAAGGTTGGCTTTATTAAAGCCGCTGATCAAGTCGGGGACTCCCCCGACTCCCCGGGGGAGTCCGTCCGGCTGCTCTTGCTGAAATCATTACTCTTCATTCTCCCGTGCTCTAGCAATTGCGCTCCCTAGACCCTCCTTCCGGTAGGGACAAGAAGGGGGGACGGGTTTGCTAATAGTTTGGATTTTTGAAGAATTGGTGGGGATCCCGCTTTGCCTGCTCTTTTCAATATATATCGCGTTGCTCGCTCCTCGATTCTGCAAAACGAACTTAAACTGTACAATACGAGATGATGGAATGCAATAGGATGGATGGTAGAGGGTTGCCTGTGCCCAAAAATGATGATGAGCGTCGTCCCCTTGTCCATAGGGACCTCGGGCATACAACCGCAACGACTCATGCTTCCTAGCCGCCCCTTTCTCTCTTTCTTTTGACTGCCTCGTGGACGGACGAAAGAAGGGAATTCCTGCAGTTCAGGCTCGCGAAGTAGACTGCAAGCCCCCACTACCTGCCGGTTCCCCTCTAGAACAGGAGAAGGAGGGGGGCACTCCCTTGCTTTCTGAAAGGTACCGCCCTCGCTGACTTTGCTCCTGGATTCATTCACTTGCATTCCTGCTAGCACTACAAAAAGCTCCGGTCTTCACGCCCCTACTACAGCTGTGCAAACTTTCCTCGGGTTCGTAGAGTCGGGTTTCCCGTTTACCCACAACGGAGGACCCACCCCACCAACCAGGCAGGCGGCCACGGTTCATAACGCACTCTTCGCACAACAGATCCACTTTGAGGTTGACTTATTCGCTCGGCTAATCGTCGGAATGTGTATGAGATACCATAAGGCCCAATATCTCAATAGCACCCTTGTCTAAAGCTTCGAATGAGACTGAATATCCGAAACGCAGGAACGATCTGACTATAAAGTCATTAAAAACTTGATCGAAGAACCAGCATTTATTGAAGAAGCAATAGAGTCTCTTACAAAAAGTACGGGATTGAAAGGCTCGTTGGAATTGATCCCGCTACGGGATTGACATTATACGCTACAGAAGCACCTGAAGTACTAAACAGAATAGGTATGAGTTTTGTAATGGTTGGAACAACAAACTCGGATTCGGCAAGAATCTCATTTTTTGGTAGTACGAAGGGGGAATTGGCCCAAAAATGGGATAGGGGTCAAGACGCAGCCGGGCTTAGGCGGCTTACTCACTCGACGTGCCCCCCGAACCGCGCGAAATGGTCGCCTATTACACGTCTCACGGAATCTGCCTGGGGTGGGTCTACCTATTATTCGTAGGCGGTACGGCGCACGCAGGGGCCTCGGTTTGCTGCGTGGACTTCCCCTTCATTTCCCCCGACTATCTTATTAAGGCCGAGCAAAAAGTTAACCCAGGAGAGGCGGACGGTAGAGGAGGGACAAGATTCGTCATCCGTAAAGGACCGAAAAGAAGACCACGCTCCGAAGTGCACTGAGACTTTTAAGAACACGTCGACCTATTATATATTAGAGTTGGTTGAGCCGGTGGAATCGGCAAGATTGAACCGAGGCCCTTTAGGCGGGGGGACAACCAGTAGGGTTTCTTGACGAACTTTCCTCCCGGAATTATGTGATGAATAGGGAAATGACCTTCTGCGCAAAATCTTCCCTCTCCCTACGGTCGAGCATTTATCAAACCTCTTCTTTGTCTGATTATATCGCGCATATTCTATCTTGAAGTTGATATCGCGTCCCGAAGTTGTCCGGCAATCTGAAGCAAAGGATTTTTTACGCCCCCCGGTTACCGGCCTTAGAAGGCTCTTTTGGGCGGGAGACAACCCTGCAAGCAAGATTTCCGGGAAATCAAGATCGCGATATCAAATGCGCTAATTCCGCGGAAAGAAGAAGCGTAGGAATGATTACGCCCCCCGGTTACCGGCCTAATAAGGCTCTTTTGGGCGGGAGACAACCTAGCTAACAAAAGTCCGTATAGAATAGCATTTTTGAATAAAATCAGTATAGAATCGCATTTGTATATGGAATTTTGATTTGTTATTTATAGAATGAATTTTCATCTTGAAAACTGATCAAGCGGTACTACTGAAATGATTGGAGAAATTGGTGAAATTAGATTCAAAAGAGATTTCTCACTTATGAATCATCGAGGGGGACTCGTTTCCAGGACGAGAGTCAGATGATCCTTATCTACGTGATTTTGACCTGAAGCTCGTTCATTCGAAAGCCGCATTCCTCCCGCGCATTAATCGACGTCTTTGACCTTCCCCAGGGGGCCAGAAAGAAATAGGGGATAATCAACGTGAGTGAGTCTTGGGAAAACTACGATCTCATATAGTAGAGCATGGGAAAAGGAAGGACTCTTCCCCCCGCTCGCCGGAGCTAGGAACGAGCCTGCAGATGTTAGTTATCGCGTTGCGAGGTAGAATCAGAGTCCAGGAAAATCGACGCCCAGATATATAGGAAGAAATAATGCTGCTTTCAAGGCAAGGCGCGAAAGCTATCATCTGACATTCTGATAAATCCTGAATCTGCTACTAGCATTCCGTGGGAAGAGGAGCTCTTAGCAAGATCGCCTGCATTATATCTTCCTGACGGTTTTGAATCTCTTTCATTTGCTTTGATGGTTTAGTGATAAAGGAAGTATAATCATCTCTCAGCTGGAGACTGTTTTGATCGAGCACGTACTGTCTTCTATTCCATTGTAAACAATTGCGTGCACCGCTATTCCGAAAGGTTTTCATTCACTTATTTAAACTACTCATGCTATGGATGTGGGAGCATCAACTCCCTTCCTTTGTTTGGGGAGCAAGGAGGAAGGCATTGGCGAGCTTGATGTCTGCAAACGGGACGTCGGAGGGGAAAGGGGAGCATAGACTGATCGGCCTTTTGGGAGACATGCAATTCTCGATGAGGGTGAAGATGTTGTGGAATGCTATTACCCCCACTAGATAAGCTCTCTCTGGTCCAATTCCAGAGCTCAGTATTTCAGATCCGCTTGGCTATCTTGACTACTTTCTTTCTTCCCGATTGGCAAAGGGCGAAGCCGATAGAGGAAATGCTTGTTTCTCGTTGGATACATGGTGCCTAGGGAGACCTTGAGACTCATACCTGGAGAAGGATGCGCTAAAAGCATGTCAAGATTAATGAAGTGTTATCGCGATAGGCATCATGCAGCTTAGAGACAAGTTAGGAGTAGGTCTCACCTCTTGTTCAGGCTATCGTAACCCATCACTGACCGCAAACAACAGTGGACGAACTAATTAATAGGGGTGGTCTCCTACTTCTTCTGGCCTTTTCTCGTACTCTTCAAAAGAAGCACGGAGAATCATTTCGGCATCCTCTCCTCTGAAGAACAGCATTCCTAAACGCATCTCCTTCTTCTTATGTTATGGCGATTGGCTAATCACCCCATGTTCAGAGTGTGGGAATCTCAGTTGATGAGGTAGTCCGACTTTGACCTGGCGTGATCAGTCTGAGGATTATCTTAGTCTTAGTAGCACTCGATCTTTCTCTTGGCTGCCATTTTCAAGAAAGTATGATTCACTATTTTTTATCATGCCTGAACTCGCGGCCCGCTCCTCCCCTCTTTCAAGACAGAGATAGGTGGACTCATTGAATCCTATGACGAATTTCCGAGACCTCAGTCCGGGAAGAATCCTCTCACTGCCCCTCTCTGTCTGGCTTCGTCGGCTACTTTAGTCTATCCGCACCTCCCTGCTTGGGAAAGGTGATGACTAGTCAGGACGACGACTTATGCAATGCCTTTCCAAGGTGCAAGACGTGGAGGAAGGAAAGCCTGAGAAAACCTAGGGCAGCAGTTTACAAGTGTCCACAGTCAAACTTTCCTCTGTTGGTTGGAGAGAGGATAGCCACAATGGTAGTCTGATAATAGGGGTGGCAGTCCGGAAAAGTCGTATCCATATTGAGTTTCCCTTGGTACAACCTCTAGCTGAGATCTCTATTTCTCCGCTAGTAAGTACTACCTCACAATTTCCTTGTTCTTCAGCTTCGGGCCTAGGGTGATAGCAGAAGGGAAATTTCCACCTCCGCTCTTTCACCTACTAGGCTTAATCAGACTTGCACGCACCCTCTCTTTCACTCACTCATGAGGCTCTCGCTTCCGTCCTCTCTCTAGTCTGACGTACCTCTACGTGACCTCTTCGAGGTTCTACTATAATAAATAGTCGATGAGATGATGGAAAAAGAGTCGACTTCGGCTCTGACCTGTCGATTTGAGCACGATGGAGAACACAAGGCTCAACTACCAAGCTGTATACACCAGCCGCTTTGCTTTGAGGCTCCGCCACTCACCTTCACCCGCTCTACTTCAGTCTGACCTCTCTGAGTTCGGCTTCGAGCTATTTCTCAGTCTTAGCCGCAGCGGGGCCCTCCTGACAGTGAGGGCGCTTATCCCCAGCCCGCGAACAGACGATAGCGAGCACTCACTCTCGTACTAAATATCTTAATAATCAATCTCGGTCCTAGCTTTGCCTCTAACCTTAGGCTCTTCGACCCCTTTTATATAAGACTTTCTAAGGTCTACCATACAGGTGCGAGTGACGTGCTTATGCACTCCACTCCTTCTCCAGCCACGCCTTTTGATTCTAGTAGTAGGAGGGCAGGGGCGAATTCATCAGTTAGCCATGTGGGATGATACTCGGCTTCCGAAACAACATCCTGACACAGGCGTCTGGACATCTCCACGTCTCTAAATTCAAATAGAGATCAAAACCTTCGCATCCTCCTCGAATAGAATATATAGTAGTCGATTGACAACATTGAAATCATTCTCGTGCCATCTCTCATTTCCGAAGTCGCATTTTCGACAACCGACTCGCTCTACCTCTCTCTCCCGTACGAGGCCAGCTCGCGATATATTGCGACGACCCTCCGAGTCCTTCTTCTGACACTGCTGATAGGAGGCCTTCTTACATGGATTATCATAGTCTTTCAGAGACAGTTTCTACTTTCTAATAGTTTTTCGAATCAACTACACCTCAAATCGAATTCGGGGGGTATAGGGAATGTCTACTGTGCCCTAACTGGATCTTTCTCCTGACTCCGCGAATGATCGAGGAATCTGATTCCAGACCTCATTGCTCAGGACTGATATATAATAGTAGTGGACTTGACTCTTTTTAGGTCTCTGACTCTTTCTGCTAGGTCTGAGTCAGCAGTGTACGAGGTCTATGACTCAGGTCTGTCGAGTCGGTGTCCTAAATCAGCCTATGGTATCGCATACAATCAAACTAGAGAAAGAAGCCTACACTCACTCCTCACTAGACCTTCGACTACCCTACTATGACTGACATTTATCTGAAACGTGAGGATCTGCGGTGAAGCAGAAAGGAAGACTAGAAGCATAGAGAAAGAAGGTCTTGAAGGAAGAAAGATCACAGGTCTTCTCGGAAAGAGAGGATGCCGAGGTATGTCCACGAACAAGAGAAGATAGATTGTCGCCTGCCATGAGACCACTAATCCAGACCTAGTCGATGCTGTGGTTGACTCTGATTCCAACTCAACAGTGACCAATCTCACTTGATATAATAGCTACGTGGAAGGTGAAGAAGCATAAGCGAAAAAGGCGATGCAGTACGAGACAGAGCGGCGGACTCGAGAGCGGTAAAGGTACGAGACAGAGCGGCGTACTAGATAGTGGTCAGGTGTGCGGTAAAGAGAGTTGATATCGAGCGGGCGAGATCACGCGAAAGGTAGTAGTAGGATAAGCAGGTAAATAGCCGTATTGGATTAAGCTGCAGTTATTTTCATAGTCTTGATTTGAGTTTGATTTTCTTTTTGATTATATAGTTAGTTGAAGTTGATAATAAAATGATGAGATTGTAGGGGGACCCGAAGAATGAGGGTAGGCAAAGAGTAGAATAGAAAGTCCCTCGAACTCATTATATTGAACAAGAAAGCACCAATGATCATATACACAGGATCAAAGATGTTCTGATAAATCATATATATACTGAAAGTCGAGCCTTCAACGATACTGGCATTAGACTACCCTAGCTGACGACTGCTCTCATCCCCACATGCCGAAGACTAGCGGGGACGGAATGAGGCTAGAAACTTATATCCCCCTGAAGAGAGTGAATGCCTATTTGTCTGTCCTTCTGATGCTTGTCTGACCTTGACTGAGAAAGTAAAGAACTGTGAAACCACGCATTATTCCTGCCTCGGCTTCGGTACCTCACTCACCTTCCCCATACCAGGGTCCGCGGGCCTCGAACCCTCACTAAAACAGCGCTTGTATCCCGCTGGAAGAGAATAAGCGCATGTAGACTATTCGCCATAGACTCTCTCACTTGAGCTGAGACACAAAAAGATGCTTGCACGCTTCCTAAACGAGAAGAGAAGGAAAGTGGGCGACAAGATTAGCAAGGCCACTATTACTATTATATCCAGGTCAGACTACCTACTCCGCTTCACTTCACTCTGCTGCTTTTCGTGCTAATACTACTAAACCGGGGATGGCTGACTTCGTCAACCTTATTCCAACTCCGAAGGTCAAAAATCGTTGTGTATAATAATTTCCCGAACAAGAAATACCTGAAACCACCAGAAAGCAGAAGAAGAGGAAGAGCTGCAGCAGGCGTATTCTAATGATGACCTTTTCTCGTAGTAGGCGCTACCTTTCATCGAGAACCAACCTGAACAAAGAGAGAGACGGGACCTAAAGAGCGTTGAGCTTTGCTTGCGTTGCTCTGTTCTTTCGGCTCAACAACTGCAAGCCTCCTTTCGTTTTGAGTCGGATGATAGATATCAGAATATGGTGTCTTCACTTCTTCTTTCTGCTTTGCGGTTGTTACTACTAGGTTGTTTGTTGTTTGAGTCGGCTTTGATTCCTGTTCTGTCCCCTAGGGGATTTCCGAAAGGCTTAGCCGATATCTGAATAAATAGCCCCTCTCACTTCACTCCGGTAGGCCATTGCGGCTTCGGACGAGGCTCTTCTTAGCTTCTTCCCTTCTACCCCGCCTATGAAGTGATGAGTGCAAACACTGATTCTCTATTTTGCTGAGTATTGTCTGGGACGCGGTTCTCCTCTCTTCTTTTTAGGTGTCTTTCTTGCAAACAAAGAAAAGAAAGAGTCAACCAAAAGACAATGTTCAGAGTCAAACCCTACCTATATCTGTTTCGGTCCATAAGAAGAATCAGACAGGGCCACGAAAAGAGGCGTCTTGTTCGTACTACTTAACTAACTAACTAAGAAGTAGAAGTGGAAGAAATTCTGCGCAATCAAGACCTGGATCTTTCTTTTCCGGACTTCCTAAGATCCCAACTATCTATCTCCTCTATATATGTTCTGCTATGTTCCAAACAAAGAAGAAAAAGGAAGGTACATGCATGCCAACGAATGAATGGTATCCGAAGTCAAAGCCATAGGCCTACTAGGGTCTTCTTCTTCCTGATATAAGAAGACAGAATATTAGTAGTATACGCCGGAGGCAATGTTGTTGTCTTCCTCGGAGCTAGTCGTAGTCGGCTCCTACACTCACTAGTCGTCTATTTCTTACTACTCGAAGCAGTTCAAACCCGGCCAGCAGGAGATGCGAGGGGCGTGGGTACAGAGAATGTGTGATGAATGAAGAAATGCCAGGGTGGAAGCAGAAATGCATGAAGACTGATTGGCTGAAGCTCTTTCGAAAGGCCTTTGTGGCTCGGCGATTAGACCAACGTGTCATTGGTTCAAAGGAAGTTCCCATTGAAGTTCAATATGAATCCTTGGGTACCTATCATAAGATTTATGGGTACTATCGCGATAGTAAGAAGCATCAAAAAAGAAATCCGTTGTATATATATTCGAACTGGTCATATTTCTTTTTATCGAGAAATAGAAGAAGCCATACAGGGGTTTTGTCGGGCCTACTCATATACCAGCTAAACTCAAACAAAATACATATGTGATATCCATGAAAGTTTGAGTCTCTTCGAGGTATCATAATTCTGGAAATTGATACGTGAATCAAGATTGAGGAAAGTTTTCAAATCACTGACTTAGACCCATTGTTGAATCCTACTCAGTTGAATACTGAGGTAGTACTTATGGCAGAACGGGCCAATCTGGTCTTTCACAAGAAAGTGATAGATGGACATGAAACGACTTATTAGCAGATTCATAGATCACTTTGGAATGGCATATACATCACACATCCTGGATCAAGTTTAAACTCTAGGTTTCCAACAAGCCACTGCTACATCTATTTCCTTAGGAATTGATGATCTTTTAACAAGACCTTCTAAGGGATGGTTAGTCCAAGATGCTGAAAAACTAAGTGTGATTTTGGAAAAACATCATCATTATGGGAGAATGTACACGCAGTAGAAAAATGACGTCAATCCATTGAGATATGGTATGCTACGAGCGAATATTTGAGACAAGAAATTCATCCTCATTTTCGAATGACCAATCCCTCTAATCCAGTCTATTTAATGACCTTTTCAGGAGCTAGAGGAAATGCATCTCAGGTACACCAATTAGTAGGAATGAGAGGATTAATGTCGGACACGCAAGGACAAATGATTGATTTACCCTGCAACTTACGCGAGGGACTTTCTTTAAGGGAATATAGAATTTCCTGTTATGGAGACGGGTTGTAGATACTGCTGTACGAACATCAGATGCCGGATACCTCACACGTAGACTTGTTGAAGTAGTTCAACACATTATTGTACGTAGAACGGATTGTGGTACTATTCGAGGTATTTCCGTGAGTCCTCAAAACGGGATGACCGAAAGCATTTTTATCCAAACACTAATGGGTCGCGTATTAGCGGACGATATATATATGGGCCCACGGTGCATTGCCGCTCGGAATCAAGATATTGGGATTGGACTTCTCAATCGATTCATCACTTTTCAAGCACGACCAATATATATTCGAAGCCGTTTGACTTGCAGAAGTACATCTTGGATCTGCCAATTATGTTATGGCCGGAGTCCCACCCATGGCCATCTGGTCGAATTGGCTCATTAGGGATATATATATAACTAAGGCTCAGTCACTGACGCATTCGTCATTCCAAACAAAAAAGAAAGGCGAAGTCATAATACGCGGCGATCTTCGGATCAGTCGTTATCTTCAAGTATCCCGTAGACGTCATTCAAAGCGAAGAAGTAGTCGCCCCTTGTGGTTGTGTCTACTGTTCCCGTAATTCGGGTGGTGCCATCCTATAGGGAGTGTTCACATTGGCGAAAATCAAGTCAATAGTTCATTCCATCTCTCTATCCAACCCTGGGAACTTATCCAGAAAGAAAGTCCCATACGGCAGCTACGTCGTCTTTGGTCGTTGCCTTTTCGATTAGGGTTGCTATACCCTTCAACCTATGCAGCCCTTTCAGAGGAACGTCGGATGTCCTGGACTCTGAGCTAGGTGTTAAGCAGCTAGGGGGCTCGCAGAGAGCGGTCCGTCTCAGGGAAAGATTGGCAATCCTCTCAATTTCTTTGAGATTTCTTTTCTTTTGATATATTCGGATATTTCACTTTGATATTGAATATATATCACGTTGCGATGAGAATGTTTCTGTTAGTAGTACGATGTTGTGGAGGGCTGTCACATCTAACAAACTCAGGTATATATATTCTAATAGTTTGAATTTTGATGCATAATCGCGAATCAGCTAATTTACAGCTCCAAATATCAAGGGAAATATAGAGACTGGACCGGTCATACTCAAAGGTTTTGGTTAACAGTGGTCAGGCTTCATATAGGAATGATACCTGGATTCCACTTCCTCTTCGATGAAGATCTCAATCGAATGTGCTCTTAACCTGCTGCGCTTCTTTCATCTCAATCTCCTCTTGATGAATGGGCACCTTCCCGCACTTATCCGGTGCTGGCTGATCCGATCCGGCTGAACCTTCTTCTATCTCGATGTCTCCTTCTCTCCTCCGCCGTGCTTAACGAACTAGACTCAGCCTCACTCACTTATCTAAGCGAACTGACAAGAGATCAAATAATGCCTGTTTAGCAGTCGGACTAGGGATACAGGTGTGGACTTTAGTGGAGGGGCGACATGTGGATCGGAAAGGTGTTGGGCGGGCAGCTGCTTTCTCGTGCCTGGCAGTTCCAGTTCTTTTCCGACTCTACTGATGTAGTGGCCAAAAGTGGGATCGTGTGCTGGTAGCGAAAATTCTCCCTTGCGGGACCGCAACGACTATATATATGATTGATGATAGTAATGAGATCACCTTCCGAATGTGCTAACTATGTGCCGAAAAACGTAGGCTGGATTCACCCCGTCGAGTTCCCTACGTATTATATATGATAGTAGTAGTAGAGAAGTGTACGCAAAGCGGAGAGGAAGGACTCGTAGTGATAACGCAAGGACTATAATTGTGTGGATTCCCACTCCGGAATAGAGTACTTATTGGAAGAAGACTTTTGACCTTAAAGTAATGGTGCCCAGTCATTTCAACCTCATCACGGCCCCCTGAAACAGACCCCTGGTCAATCGCCCAAGACCTCAACCAACCTGCCTTGCTTTTCCCCTTCTGCTATCAACTATTCACCTATCCTGGCATCCCACTTCCGTCATCGAGCCTCCGCATATATAAGGAAGTTGGGGGTTCGGGGGGAATGAGGCTGTGAACCTGATGGGGATCTTCTACTCGCGATAGATGTTCGAGGTTCGCGTCTGGGGTTCTTCCGGCCTAATAGAAAGCGATGTTCCTTTTTTCGGAAGTTCAAGAAGAAGCAGCTATTGACTCAGCCAAATAAAAAACATCTCCCCGAGAAAGTCAAGGAAATCTCATCCGCATCGAATGCAAGCTGCGTTGAGGGAAGGTGCCGGGCGATAGCATTCCTTCTTCTTTGAGAAGAGTCGCCCTACTACTGAATTGATTAGCGGTTCATCCCGTGGTCTCTTCGATATGCTCTTTCCTTATGACTCTCCTCCAGTTATCGGATACAGGTAGATAGAGGAGTGTTAGGTGCATTCGCTATGACCTTAGGAGGTCTGAGGTGGGGAGGAAAAAGATGCAGCAGGAGCTGGGGGTTAAAAGCGCCTTCGCGAAAGAAAAACCTCCTTCCTCTTCTATCTCAGTCCGGCTGCCTTGGGCCCTGGAAGCGAAGGGACTCGGCACCCCCACACTTTTTCCTCTTCGTCTTTTCTTTCACTTTTGCTTTTTTTAGTCTTTTCCCGCCTTTCTCTCTGGTTGTTTTCATTTCTTTCGTTAACTATCTGCCTTCGCTTCTTCTACCATTTCAAAATGCCCTCAATCGTCGCATTCAGAGCTGGCTGCTGGTAGATGCCCAATGGGTTCTTGCGGAAGGAGGAGTCTCGGAGAAAGACTAGACGCGGAATCGGAAGCTCTTCCTGGCCCGAATATCTAGTTGGGGCTCTCTTGTTTCCATGAGGAGTATGGGTGCATGGGCACGTAGCGGGGAGATGAAGGAGTGAGAGAGAGAGGCGGACCTATCCCTCTGACCTGAGGTGCCTGCCTTGTCTTCCCCGACCTGCACACATAGTAGTCGATCTTTCTTCACCATAGGGGATCCTTTTCTACTCACTATCTGATCTCTGGATGTCGACTTTTTCCCTCGGGCTCTAACCGCTTCTAACCTCGTCTATGCTGCGCTTTTAGCCTCCTACCTCTGCCTCGCTTCCTGGATCTACAGATATGGTGATATGGTAGCTTTCTGAGACCTCCCGCTAGCATTTGCCCTCTCTACCTCTCTTCTTTTTCTGAGGTCATTTTCTTTTCCCGCGTAGATAATGCATCGCCCCAACTCTTTTCTTGCTTCACTTCTGCTTTCTAGTCTCATCCCTCGTCGACACCCGGACTATAAATTCGCTTAAAGGCTCACCTCCGCTAAGCGTTGGCCGGTTAGCTCACATGCCACTAGTCTATGGTAAGACAGTTCAGAGTTCCGTTTTACCCCGCTCCTTTCTCACCTCCTGTCCACTCAAGTCCGCGAACATCATAAACTGAGTCACACAATCTCCACCACTATATATCTATATGACGCACTCAGACTCGCAATTCACATTCGTTATCCATAGACCAGTTCGCTTAGATAAGTGAGATACACACGCTAGACTAGGGGTTTAGGTAATCCAACTTCTCATGTTTCGCATATCGAACAGCGGGTTCGAGTTCATTCGCGTTCGAGACTGCTTGTGCGACTAGCAAACCGCTTCTGCGACTACCATGGTTGAGACTGACTCGAAGGATCTTAAACGCTCGGAATCATAAGACATCTCACACAGACTGTACCCCCCGCTCAACTGACACCCTCCTCATCCAACGGGCAGAGACGCGACTGACTGAGAGACATCATCTGACTCGACAGACAGGAAGACGACCCTTATATACTAGTTGCTCGCTACGCTCCCGCTACCCGGTAGGGCGGGACCATCCTGCCACGAGACCTGCGAGACTATTATATAATTTAGTCGAGAGAAGAGAGATCTTGTTCCTATCATGATTCACACAAAAGGATGAAGCACAGCGAGTCCACTCATAGGCCATCCATCCAAGCAAGATGCGCAAGGCAGTGTGCTGATTGATAGAGCGATTAAGACAAGGCAAGATATGGCAGAGCCGGGCGCAGGCACATTGTCAATGCCACTCGGCCTGGGCCTATAATCTTCTAGTCCAAGCTCCTCGCTCTTCTCTTAAATCTCCGGTCAATCTTAGCTCGATGATTTCTCTCTCTACGGATGGTAGAGCTAACCTCAGGCTGAGCTTGAGAAGCCCAGCTTTCCCGCTCTGCAGCTCTATGCTTCTTGGGTTAGACCACTTATAGGAATCGCGACAGTTGACTTGTCCCAGTGCTATCGCGTCGCGTTTGCTTCTGGCGCCTGTCTACGCTTCGCTTCTTCCCCCACGGACGTACTTAGATGAGATCTGCTTGGTAGAGTTCTGCACCTGCGGACAGATGTTCCTAGCTCCCTTTTTTTCTCCTCCTCTTCCCCGGTGGAGTGAACCTCAGGTTACAGAAGGTCAGAAAGCACTCATATATATAGCCCCCCAGGGTTATCTAACTAAAAAGGATTTCACTCTCTTGACCCCTTGACCTATATATCTATCGCGTCGCGTTTTCTTTTAGCGCCTTATAGCTTTCCTCGTTGGCAGTTGTCTGAGATCATGCGCATTTTCCCTTTCCCCCCTTGCCTTGGCTTTCCCCATCTGATCCCTGAAGACTGACAACCAATCGATAGAGAGGGGTCCGTTTAGCCGCTCTGCTTTGTCTTAGAAGGTTCATCAGTGATGTGTGCACCTCCACCCGCGTATGCGATGCAGGACGAGACGCTTGGACTCATATGCGAACTCACAGGCTTTTGTCTAGCTGGGGTGGAGCCGTAGTTGTAGAAGGTGATGGGAAGAGGAGAAGTGTCTTGGCGTGGAAGTCTTCAGGCGGGACCTGAGGTCTTAGGGATGCCGGGCTTAGCCGCCCTCGGCCCGGGTTCTAGCTGACTGGATCGGATTCCAGCAAGCGAGACGGGAGGAGTTCTATAGCCAGAGGACTCTGCCTTGTTCGCGGGAGGTTGGACTTTTCCGAGGGAAAGAGAGAGCTAGGCTCGGTAGAGTGGAATTCCCCGGCAGCGAGTGGATGTGAGGCATGAGACCAGGTCTTCTTCCCGCAAGAGGCTGAGCTGGCTTTGGCAATCTGGCTAAGATAAGTGAGGTCGAGAAATTGACCTTTGCTGAGAAAGAGCTAGTCCGAAAGCAAGAGATTCATCCCAGTTGCTTAGGTTGGTAGTTTCGCAGTGCGCAGCATCGAGTCCAGGAGAGTTCAAGTTCGACTATCTTTGAGGGTAGACTCAGAGCTCCCTTCTTCCTCCTCGTCTTTCAAAAGGGAAAGAAAAGTCGATTTTCCAATTCCAATTCTCAAACTAAATCGGCGCATTTTTGAGAATATCCTGGCTTTCGTGAGCTTAATCTGATTTTCGAGATCTATATTCTTTTGTTATGCGCAATCTCAAAGGCCCAGGCGGATCAGAGGCAAAAGGGGAGCGAGACAGGAGAGAGATAGATAGCCCCAGGCAGTCCCCTCAACTTCGCAAAGCAACTATCGCGAATCTATATAATAGGGGGAGCTAAAGTCACCCGAGAGAGTAGGAAGGTAGGTCTGTAAGCAAGGGACAAGACTCAGCTTGATTTCCTTTTCTTGATAGATGGTCTGCGGAAGCCTCAAGTCTACTATAGATTTCGGGAAGACAAGGCTAAATCGATAATAAGAAAATAATAAGAAGTAGTGGTGCGAGCCCCGAGGCGAGCGAGTCCTACTCACACTCATTTCTAAGGCTGTTAAGACCATACCTGGGCTAACCTTAATTAATTGGGGGCCTGGGCTCTATCGCTTAGTGTCCACGTCCTTTCTTCGCTCTTTCCGCTAGCCTCACAACGTCCTTTTAACCCTGGTCTCTAAATATCCGGAAAACAGATGTATCTACCTTTTCTAATTTCATTCACGCATTCATAGCTATTAGTGTTATCAGTTAGACCTTGATGGTAAATGCACCTATTTATACAGTACATGATCACTTTCTGACGCTGTAGCAACTACCTTCCTCTTCTTTATAGTGAAGTCTTTATGTTTAGTTAGGTATGACCAGGCCATTGATGGAGTGCTTTTTCCCAGGACTCACTCGTCACAGGTTAGGAAAGCGTGAGACAAGTCGAGTCCTACTATATATCTCCATATCTCTGGCATCATTCACGTCAGGTGAGGTGATTGACTGAGGCGGCGGGAAAGACTTCCCTCGTGTTTAGGGTCCCCGGCGCGTGAGGGAAAAGGTATACTAGCCATATAGACGTCGTCTCGCGCTCAATCAGAACCCTAGGACTCGCTCGCTCTACCGGGGACTCGCTCCTTCTCACTCACAGAGAAAGGGATAGACCTGAAAGAGATATGTGCCCCGCTCCTTAGCCCTCCGACTGAGACCCCCCCAGCTAAGTAGCTTCTCATATACAGGATGGTCCCAGACTGAGTCTAACTAGGCTAGTTCGGGCGCCTAATCCCGCAAAGGTCTGAACTTTGACCTGGAAAAGCATTCAAACAGATTTTGACTTGAGGCTTTGGTGCTGAAGAAGGCCGCTCGAAAGATTCCTGACTCTCATATCTCTCCTGCTGGAGCGAGCGATAGCGAGCATGTAGCGACAGCTGCGAACGAGAGTGAGCGCATAGCGACAGCTGCAATTAACCACCCTGCTGCGGAACGGTAGTGAGCATGTGTTGGCTGCGCGCCTGGGGGCTTGCTCGAGCGATAGCGAGTCTTGTACGACTCTTAGCCTCCAGAGAGCGGCTCGCACCTGTCGAAGAAGACGTCATTTCCTGCCACTATATATCCGGGTCGCGGATAGGTCTGAAGCTCTTTCTTATTCTATCTATGGAAAGGTATGCAAAAGAAGCCGACTACGAAAAGCTTAGCGCTCACTGGTCAGCTATCTTTAGAGAAGAAAAGCTAGGGCAAAGAGAATATCTCATCCGTCACCAAGCCCGCAAACTGCACTGCCTGACTATCTTTCATTTGAGATGTGGAACCCCTTTTGGCGCTTTCTTTCAGGTATCATCCTAAGCTTAGCCCTCTTCCCGGAAGGTAACATCACTGCGGACAAGGTCAGGAAGGTAGGGAAGTATGGTCGACGGCTTCGTAGATAGTAGAATTCCACATGTGAGACCTAAGCGATGTAGTCTCATTGAATCATTCCAGGGGCTTGATTGGAAAGAAGACTGCGTCGCGATATATATATAACCGAGGACTCGCCCATTCACACGTGCTAGAATCTGCCTCAACCGACATCATTCTCCTCTCCTGACCTCATCCCCACCTTTGCTTCTCAAGTAGAACTAGCTAATTAGACCTCTGCCCCGCATATTCTTGTTTGCCAATATCACCATTTTCCTGCCCCCAAAAGCCCCAAGGGTGGAAAGGCAAGCCCTTGTCTGGCCCCCCAGGGAAGAGAATAGTTCGGTCGATCATTTTATTCAATTATGAAATGACAGAGTTGATGGAGATTTGTAGCATCATTCAAATAAATACAAATTGAGATCGTAAAAACATGAGCTTGTGATATAGCTACACCTAATTCCGGACCGGTTAATGCAAGAACTATAAATAAAGGACCAAGATCCCCTATGAAATATAAAAGATTATTCATACATAGCATAGTCCAAGCAAACCCACTTAAAATCTTTATTGAACTATGACCAGCCATCATATTAGCAAATAAACGTATTCCTAAGCTTAATGCACGGAAACAATGAGGGATTAGCTCAAGGAGTACTAAAAAAGGTGCTAACGGCAGCGGGACTCCTGCGGGTAATAAAAAGCTTAAAAAATGAAGCCCATTTCTTTGAAATCCAACTATCGTAATGCCTATAAAAATGGAAAATGAGAGAGCCAAAGTAATGAGAAAATGACTTGTCACTGTGAAGCTATAGGGTATCATACCCTGGGGATTACGAAATAACGAAAAAGTCAAAGTGACCGAGATGCGAGGGGAAAACTTTTGTTTCACATTTCCTGAAAGACCACCTATTTGTTCGTTTACCGGGTTCAACACGAAATCATGAATAAGCTCTACCAAGGATTGCCAAGCATTTGGCACTGACTTTCCCCCTCCCTTTTTCGTAACAAAAGAAAGCATCAGTAAGACCAAACTGAGAGTGAGCAGCATAGACAAGGATGGATTTGTGAATGAGAAATAGAGATTTCCCACCTTCATCAGAATCAATGGGTTAATGGCAAATTGGTCAAGTGGGCTGTCTCCAATCAGCCTCCAGGCTTCCGCAGCCATTCTTGCTATTTCCTTCCCATTTCGGAGCCTACCCTCCAACCGGGTTGTGCAAAAATGGACTCTTTCTTTCCTCTCTCAAATATAGAAAAGTAGTGAGGAGAAAGAAATAGATTCTCCAAATTCGTCTCGATTTCCCCTCTCTTCAAAGAAGGTTATAACAGCTCCTCATTAGGGTGACACCGCACATCCCAAGCTGGTCACGACTGCCAAGCTAACAACGACTGAACACGGCCAACAGACCCGCACGCTGATAACAAATGCCTTTCTTCTTGCTCTGTCATGCGTCGATTGCTTCTCCCTTTCGAGCCACTACTCTCTATAGGTCAATCTCACTATAAAGATGTTGCTGCCCCCTAGCTTCGACAATTAGACTGATATAAGAAATCGGCCCCTCTCCTCGAGGACCTTGAGGATTATCGCGAGTGGACCAATAGTGGGTGGGCACTTCCATTTAAAGCTCGCTCGACATTTATATGAGCTGAAGAGAGAGCGATCCGCGCACGAAAAATGTGCGAAGAGCAGAGGAGGGACTAGACTAGGAGATGAGATGGGTTGGGGCTGAAAAAGGTTGCAGGGAGGATATTTGCTCTCACAAAGGATGAGGCTGATGATGCCGCTTATGGGATAACGTTGGAGTTATTTCGCGATTGACGTTTGATTGCGAATCATTTGATAAATAGGTTTGATTGTACATCTTTTTGATTCGGGTGCCACACTGAATTTCCTGGCATCTCACATGCATTTGCTAAAAAATGCAATGTTCAACATATGACCATACACACTTCTTTCTTATTAATAGCTGCTGAACCTATGGGTGAGATTGTCACTACCGGTATGTACTTGAATGACGTACCGATCATAGTACAGGAGCATGTTCTTACTGCCAACCTAATTCTGCAACTAGAATATATTAGGACTTTGATGTCATATTGGGGGTTATGGGAACACTATGCTGCAGTGTATTGCAGACACAAGAAAGTGGTCCTGACTTAGTAGACCTAACCAGCTTAATATATGATGGTGGTGATCCATGGCCTTCGACGAGGCGATCGAGTGATTATCTCAGCCCAATCGTCTAATGCAAGCCATCTGCGGTTGCACCGCATACCTAGCTAGTATAATTAGCACAGAGTCTTCTCAGGGAAGATTTTGATGTTGTACAGGACTTTCCTGATGTCATTCCAGGTCTACCTCCTCAGAGAGAGGAGGACTTCTCTATTGATGTTTTACCGGGCGGCACCAGGCACCACTTTCTCAACTGAGCTCTGAAGTCTGAACTTGAAGAACTAAAGGCAAGAACAACTTGATAAGGGGTTCTTGCGACCTAATCTTTCTCCCTGGGGAGAACCTGTCCTCTTCGTGAAGAAGAAAGACGGTAAACTGAGGCTCTGCATTGACTTTGAATAAGGTGACTGTGAAAAAGAAATATCTGGATTGATGACTTGTTCGACCAGTAAGAAACACTATTATATTATTTGCTTTTCTAAGAAAGATTTGCGGTCAGGTTATCATCAGCTCAGAATAAAGGATGATCTTACTAAAACCGCCCGGATATATAGTGCGGGATATGGGCATTACGAGTTCCTAGTGATGCCTTTTGGTCTCACGAATGGGTTTGATGGAACTTATGAATAGGCTGGGAAGACCTTGAGAAGTTCGTGATCGTGTTCGTGGATGACATTCTGATATACTCACCTGATCCAGAGCAGCACCGAGTACATCTCAGAATCGTACTTGAGACGCTACGTCAGCACCAGCTTGATGCAAAATTCTCGAAGTGTAACTTTTGGCTAGAAAAAGTAGCATTTCTGGGTCATGTCATATCCAAGCGGTGGAAGCGGTAGTGAACTGGAGCCAGCCGAAAAATGTTTCTGAGATTCGCTGCTTTCTCGGTTTGGTTGGATACTATCGGCGATTCACGTCTATCGCGATAGGCCTTCTCGAAGATTTCACTACCGGCTGACGAGAAAGGACGTGAGGTTTGAATGTTCAGAAAAATGTTAGCAGAGTTTTAAGGAACTAAAACGAAGATTGACTACGGCTCCAATACTGACCTGACCATCTGGCAGCGGACGTTTTCTTGTATATACTGATGCATCTGGTACTGGACTTGGGTGTGTCCTTATGCAGAAAGAGAAGGTCGTAGCATATGCCTCATGTCAATTGAAGCCACAAGAGAGAAAGTACTCTACACATGATCTGGAACTTGCTGCGGTAGTCTTTCCTCTAAAGATATGGCGACATTATCTCTATGGGGATAAATTGGGGGTCGATCGCAAGAGATCGCAAGAGCAGAGAGAAGCTTATCTAGTGGGAGCTGAATATGAGGCCCCTAGTTTAGAGTTTGGCTGGAATTCCTAAAATACTATGACTTTTCCGGAAGGCAAATGTTGTAGCCGATGCAGAAATGGGAAGGTAAATTGTCTAGCCAAACTCAATCTAGTTGAATCTTAGACGATCGGAGAGAACCAGATGATGAAAAGGGATGGGGCCCTGCCTCTGTCCTATCTCGGGGGACCGACATGTCTCAGAGCCGGGGGACGGATGAAATGATGCCACGGATCCCATGGCATTGGATCCCTCATGCATGCATTAGA
The DNA here is from genome assembly GCA_037367405.1 of Ottelia alismoides. Classification (NCBI taxonomy): domain Eukaryota; kingdom Viridiplantae; phylum Streptophyta; class Magnoliopsida; order Alismatales; family Hydrocharitaceae; genus Ottelia; species Ottelia alismoides. The sequence goes on along the minus strand of JAZKJV010004450.1, from coordinate 113,976 downwards.
AGCCACCGAAAACAGCATGCATTTCTATGTAATAGGCGACCCTTCGCAAATCCGTGCTTGACTCGGGCTTACTTCTCTAGTTCTCCGAAACGCATCTCAAATCACTAAATCAGGTTCCCTTAGATTTGATCTCAAGTTTTCATAATTTAGAACAAGGATCCGATCCATAAGAAATAATACAACAGCTATCGCTACCATAAGAAATAATACTAAACTTTAGCCGTCTTTCTAAGAAATAGGTTCAAAGTAGGGTGCATCAAATCCACTTAACGATCTCAAACCACAAGGTCTTCCCGGACGGATGAAGCCAACTAATGGAGGTAGCAAACCCGGGATTTGCCTAGGACTTTCTATGTGCCCTCGAAAATCCATCTATTGAAAATCAAGCTGGACTTTTGGAGCTATTTTCGAAACTAACCGAAAACACTATAAAAGCACTAATTCCGGGAAAGATTGCCCGGGAAAGCTCTCCTAGTCTAGACCTCGGAAAGGTCCGTCGAGGCTCCGGGTGAGCAACCCCTGGAATACTGGACCTGGGGGAGTACCCCTCTTCTATTAAGTTAAGTAAGGGGAGACTGACCTGGGGAGAGTCCTTTCTTGCTATTCTCATTCTCGCACTGCTGGCAGGCTGGTTAGTGAGTGAATGGGAAAAGTATAGGAAGAAGTCCAGGCTATAGTACTTTAGTACCCATCATCATATGCGGCTGATGAAACTGAAGCGCTTCGAACTATTCTTGACTTAGAAGGCTACTCGATCTGCGGTTTCCGCGAGTGCTTTGAATCCGCGTATCATAATAGTCGACGATTTTCCCGCGCTGCTACTTCCTCTCGAGCGAGAGGTCAAGTCAGGGTCAGCAACAAAGAGAAAGATAAGGTAGAAGCCGCTTATATATCGCGAGGCTCGGTCACACGATTGGGTTTTGGCTTTCCCAGCGCGTCAATCAGGGCAATTTCACCCGTCAGTAGTTTGACTGCAGAGCGACTGGTGCGAGAGACTCAGATGGATTGTCGAGCCCTGCCCTTAACGCTAGGCTTGTCTTTAGGCTACTAGATTATATTATAGTCCCTTGCGGTCTCTACCTGACGGGACCTTTTCTTTGACCCTACTACTCTAATTCATCTGGTCCCCCCTGGTCAGTCTTCCTTTAGGCGGGCGGGAATGTGCCTTAGAAAGACCTGTAGAATGCCGAAACATCCGTGCCGAGTCAAGTGAGATGTGGCTTTCCGGTCTTCAAGAGATGTACATCACTCATCAACCGCAGCTGTCAAAGAAAATCTTCTATAAGCTAGAAGAGAGACAGACTGACTTATGGACTTTGCCCTTATGGAGCTTGGTCGCTGGCTCTAACCTCCGGAGCCTACAGAGTCTGACCTCAGCCTAAGGCGCGGGCTAAGAACGAGAGAGAGAAGTTCGTCAGTCGCCAGTGTACAGAGTGAGAAATCAAAGGAAGCATTGACAATAGTGGCTCTGCTGGAAAGAGGCTGCCCATATGATCAGAAAGAGATGAATCCGTGGGAAGCACACATAGTATGTGCACATGGGATGGGAAAAGAAGAAAAGACTATCTTATCTAGATTTTGGGGAATCCCTGTGAAAAGCAGTAAGGAGAGCGAGGTCAGGAAGGGAGAGAAGCGATGCAAGAGAAAGGTCAGTCACTCCACACAGGAAAGTCGAGACCGGAAAAACAAGCCGACGGGCAGCAGACAGATCAGAGCTAGGGGCCAAGGACTCCGGTTCTAGGTCTGAGATGCGTCACTATAGGAGGCAATCAAAGGGGGATATCAAGTCTAGTAGCAAGTAGCAATGGCCGCGGCAGAGCTAAGGGTATTAAGGAAGAAGAATGAAATGGAAGATCTTTCCTTTGAGGTCAAAGCATAGTATGATTAGCTGATCAGCCTGGAAAGAAAAAAGCATCATATCCCGATTTCGTCAGTAGTGGAAGAAGCACATAGTCCTAGCAGTACCTAGCTTTCTCTGTCTAGGTAAAGAGCAGGGTCAGTTGGTTTTTTCAGAGGAGTAGGTAAGCATTCCAGGTTGCCTAATTCTCCTCGGGGTCCTCCCTATTCTTTGGAGGTGAATCGACTTGATGCCATTCTAGCGGCCTTTGAGGAGATGTAGGGTTCGGTCTCTTCCCCTTCCTTCTTTGCTATGATGACTCCTATCTCAGTAACCTCTTATGATGGTGGAGGGCGCTGTTCATTCATCTTCGCTTGCCCCCTTTGATTTGAGCACGCCCGACTAGAATCGCGAAAAAGCTCCTTTCCCGCCCAGCTTAATATATTCTAGTGGTGATTTCTACAGCTAGATTTTGATACCTACAAATATCAATATATAAAAGTGATGTTATAAAAATGAGAAATGTTATCAAAGTTTTCTAAACTTCTATATATTTAACAAAGTAGAGAGAGAGAGCCTTATCAACTTCGGCGCCCTTAAGTTCTGAAGTGTGCAAGCGGGCGGGAAGACTCAATGTCTCTTCATTCCCAGTCCGAGGTAATGCTGGCATCGAGGTCTGTCAGTGAGGAAGCGGGACCAATATCAAGTAGAGGAAGTTCGATTTCTATTCTAGCTAGGTAAGATAGTCTGAATGCTGCTTTATAAGTTCTTTCTTTAGAAGAAAGCGTTGATGAGTGCATCTTGGAAAGGAGGTCGGATGCTCCTGGGAATCCCGCAACAAGGAAGCTAGCCTAGTTTTGTTCTCCTCTATAACTAGTGTCAATCAAGAGGTGTGAAGACTATCTACATAAGCTGTTCTTTTTCTTTCCCAGAAGGAAGCAGCGCTCTATCTATAGTTGTTGGCTTCGTCCTTAATAACATAGGGCTCGTACGGGCAGTAGAAGCAGGGAGGAAAAGCAGGCTTCTGAGCTCTTTCTGGGTGTAGGCACACGGGTCTATGAGAGATGTCTTTGAGTGCCCGAGGTGCTAGCAAAGGTGGCTCAAAGGAGATTCACTAGCGGATCCGTGGAAAGAAGGTCCCATTGGCTAGAGGAGGGAAGAGTACTCCAAGGGCCCAGCTCTGACCTTTTATTGAGCAAGCTCGACATTTTGAACTAACATATTTATATAGATGGCGAACATTAATGAAAACCACATAATATTATTCAAATAACCAACTATCATTATAGTCAATGCTTGCTATTATATAAATTCAAAAAAAAGATAAGCCTTCGCAAATTTCCCACTTATTTATTATATAAATATGTTATCAAAAGTATGAGATGCGTCACGTCAGGCTTTGATGACTGCCTTTTCTACTGGGCTGAACTTCGACTCTGCCTTCAGTTCTCAAAAGGCAGAGGCATTCTCTCCGTCTACCGCAATTATCTGGAGGGTCCCGGCAAAGAGAAGGGGATCCGCCAACTATAAAGAGATTGGCGGACTTGGAAGCTCATCCTACCCCCTCGCTCCAGTCCCTCCGGACTCTGCTCGTGTATCAGGTTTCGCTGAAAGTCCCATCCTTCCTGCCCGTCCGGGTCCTGAATCCAATTGGCCTCTGAAGGATCATCCCAGGGGGGAGAAGCAGAAGAGTAGAAGCTGACTGAGTCTAACTAGGCTAGTTCGGGCTGCACTCAAACTGATCGAATAGGGATAGAAAGACGGGTCTTGGCTTGCTTTCAAAAAGGGACGACTAAGTCAGAAAGATCTTGCCCAGGATGAGAAGCAGAAGAGTAGAAGCTGCGGAGCGAGAAAGATGAAAGGTCCAAGCCAACGGCGGGATTTCCTCCACGTATGTATGGCCCCTAAAAAGAAGTAAAGGTCTAGCCGCCTCGGAGGAGTGGTTGTCTGCAGTTCTTGATGATAGAGGATAAGAAGTCAGGGGCAAGGAGTGAATGACAGAAGTGACGGGGAGGAGAGCGATTAGGCGAGCAGGAAGAAGAGGCAATTCGGCAGGCAGGAGGTATCTTGATTCGCGAGCAGGCAGATGAAGGGTAGTCAGAAAGCACTGGACACGCTCGGTCGACGCTCTGGGAAAGGGAAGCCTCAGCTTTGGCTAAAGCCTGCTTGGATTATATATTAGGGGCTCATTCGCAATGAGGGAAGTAGGTCTGATAAGCTAGGGCGCTCTTCCGGACCTCCTGATCGAGAGGTGAAAGACTCTTCCATCCACTAGGACGTACTGGAAAATAGTCTCGACTCGCCATTAAACTATAGAGAGGACTAAAGCTATTAGTCAGAATAGGCTCTTTCTAGCTTGGCATACAGTCCTGGCATATGCGGTTCGGGCAGGGATGGCCTCAACCCAACGACTCACATAATCCACGGCCAACAGAATGTACTCGAATCCCTGACTCTTAGGGAATGGACCCATGAAATCGATGCCCCATGCGTCAAAAACCTCACAGAAGTGAATGGGCTGCATCGGCATCATATCACGCTGTCCACAAGTGCCCATCCTCTGACAGTCAGTACACCTCTTCACGAATTCATCAGAATCCTTGAAGAGGGTAGGCCACCATAGGTCGGATTGGAGCACTTTCTGTGCCGTTCTCCTCCTAGAGTGATGTCCTCCTGCCTCAAGCTTGTGGCAGTAAGTGAGGATGCTAGCGTGCTCCTCCTGAGAAATGCACCAAAGCCAGACACTATCCCCTCCTTTATGATAAAGGACGGAATCCTCCCAATGGTAGAACTTGGCCTTCGCGAGGAAGGTCTCAAGTCGCTGTCTGGGCCAACCTTGTGGAACTTTCTTAGCAACAAGATAGTTCACAATGTCGGCGTACCACGGGAGAGAGGCGATAGCAATGATCGCCTCATCTGGGAAGGTCTCAGAAATAGGCTCAATCTGCTCAGAATCCTCAAGATGCTCTAATCGAGAGAGATGATCCGCCACCACATTCTTGACTCTAGGCTTATCCTTAATCTCTATATCAAACTCCTTGAGTAGAAGGATCCATCTGGTCAATCTAGCTTTGGCATCCTTCTTTGCCATGAGGTACCTGATGGCGGTGTGATCTATGAAATGGTCACCTTAGATCCAATGATGTATGATATGAACTTATCTAGGGCAAACACTACGGCTAGCATCTCCTTCTCAGTGACGGTGTAGTTCTGTTGAGCGGCATCCAAAGTACGGCTAGCGTAGTCTATGGAAAATGGCACTCCATCCCTCCTCTGTCCCAGCACGGCCCCTACGGCAAAATCGGAGGCATCTGTCATGATCTCGAATGGGAGAGACCAATCAGGCGGCTAGAGGATAGGAGCCTCTAGAACTAGACTCTTGAGAGTCTCAATTAATGCTAGACACTTATCATCCACAATGAACTCGGTGTCTTTTGTTAGCAAATCAGTCAATGGTCGGGCAATCCTGCTGAAATCATGAATGAATCATCGGTAGAAACCAACATACCCTAGAAAAGACCGTAACTATCACAAGTTGGATGGTGGACTGAGTTTCCTAATGATATCCACCTTGGCCGGATCAACCTCCATGCCCCTGTTGGAGATGATATGGCCAAGCACCGACCCTTGAGTCCCCATGAAGTGACTCTTCTCTCAAGAAAGCACAAGATGGACCTTAATGCATCGCTAAAGGACGTGGTCTAGGCAGTCAAGACAAGCATCAAACCCATCGCCATATACCAAAAAGTCGTCCATGAATACCTCCAAGCACTCACCCACCATGTCTGAAAAGATGGACAACATGCACCTTTAGAATGTTGCTGGGGAGTTACATAGACCAAAGGGCATCCGTCTGAAAGCATATGTCACAAAGGGACAGGTGAATGTAGTCTTGTCCTTGTCTTCTGGCGCAATGGCCACCTTATTATATCCGGAGTACACGTCAAAAAAGCAGTAATGACTCTTCCCAGCTAGCATCTCTTTAATCTGATCAATAAAACATAGCGGGAAATGATACTTCTTGGTGGCCTGGTTCAATCATCTGTAGTCCACACAAACCCTCCAAGATGTGGGTACCCGGGTGGCGATCTCCTCTCCAGACTCACTAACAACTGTGGTGATGCCCGTCTTCTTAGGCACCACATGTAACAGACTGACCCATTTGGAGTCGAAGGTGGGGTAGATAAAATCCGCGCTCCACCATTTCGAGATCTCCTTCATGACAACCTCTCGAAGATTCGGGTTCAGCCGCCGCTGGAACTCACGCGACGGCTTCGCGTCTGCTTTGAGATTGATATGGTGGGAGCATAGTGCCGGACTTATCCCCTGGAGATCGGCTACGCTCCATCCTATCACCTTCCAGTTCTTTTCAAGAACCTCCATCCGCCGAGATTCTTGTTCTCCAGTCAAATTTGCTGAGATAATGACTGGATTCATCTCATGCTCACCCACAAGGAACCTATACTTCAGCGATGACAGCAAGGGATTTAGCTCTGGACAACTAGGTGCTGGCGGATCTGGAATCTGGAATGTTTGAGTGAATACGACCAATTCTGCATGGGAGAATGAGAACTCTCACTGAAAATCAGAATCTGGTGAAGACTGCTCTACTGGTATGTCTCTGCTCTGAATAGGATCAGTCTATACCCTAGTTGTTGGCTCTGTGGACATCAGATCTGAAAGCATATCATTTAACTCAGCCCAATCAATATCTGACTCAAATTTGATCTGAATCTGTATCAAAAAATCAACTGCCTCTCTATCAGGAACGTAATCTGCTGCCGAAAATGTCTCCTGTACCAGGAATGTGCTCTCCAAGCTCTCCTCTACTGGAATTTATGCATCAGCGGGATCTGAAGGTGAGAGGATGGCTCGTGAAACGGGGCTGGATCAAACTGCCTCATCATCTGTAATCATAAAATCACAATCCTGGAGGATGTCTCTCCCTGCCTCTATCATCTGCTATGAATCTGTAGGTGGGTCCTAGCAAGCTGAATCTCTAGCTCTAGTCTCCTCGATCGTCTCTATTTGTATACTCTTGCCCTCGACGCAAAAGTATACCTTCCCGCTATCATGATCAGACACTGCCTTGGATGTGGCCAAGAACAGGCGTCCTAAAATGATGGGGATATCGGTCACGGACTCAGGGATCTCCATGTCCAAGACAAGAAGTCCACGGAGAATTCCATGCCTTGAATAGTGACGATAACGTTCTTCAGCAACCCCTTCGGCCTCTTGACAGATCGATCAGCAAACTGAAGCACCGTCCTTCTCCGTCGGAGAGGGCCAAACTCGAATCAGTCGAGTAAGGTTGTCGGAAGTAGGTTGATGGAAGAACTGCTATCTAATAGAGTCTGATCGAACCTCTGCTCATGTATGTGGCTTCTGACACAAGGGGCTCATGCATCTAGCCTCTTGGCTGGCAGACGGTTCTGGATGGTGAAGCAAGTGGCGTGAGTGAGCACATGGATCTCTGACTGGTGGTTCCTTCTCTTCCTACGAATGGTAGTCCTGTCTCTGAGGTTCCTATAGAAGAGAGGGATGTGCTCCAAGGCCTCTTATAGAGTCAGTTGTATATGAAATATATCCATCATCTGCTGGTTGAACTCTAACTGATGGGATTTTTTGGATCTTTTTTGGTACCCTTAGCCAAGCGGAGTGCTTGGGGAAAGGGGACGGCTGGGTCCTTCTCAGATGAAGGACTAGGATAGGGTCTATGTTGTTGTGGCAATGTAGAATCCATACACAAATCACCAATCAACACGTATGGACTCGCAAATGACAAACCCTTTTCTTTATTAACAGAATCGTCCTGAGATACATCGAAAGCGGGAAATGCAACAGGAATGAATTTGGTGGCCTCAACACCACCTACGGCGTCTGGACTGGTGGTATCAGTACCGCGCTCTGGCTCAACAACTCTGGTGGCATCAGTACCACCTCCTCCATCTGGTGAACCGATGGCCTCAGTACCGTCGTCTGGATAAACATCCTTGGTGGCGTCAGCACCACCGTCATCACATCACGCACGGCATCAACACCGCTCTCCTCCTCATCTGGTGCTCCTGAAGCTGCTTGTGGTCGTCGCTCAGACGAGGCGCCACCAGTTGGCATCCTACCGCTCCTATGTGTGACAAAGTCAGCATCAAACATGTATGCAGAATATCATCAAGGGAATCACTAGGAGTGATAATCTCTGTAAACTATACCTGCTCAGACTTCCTCTTGAGGTCGTTTGGATTCAGCTCGATCTGGGCAGGGATGGAAGCCTTTCCTTTGATGATCTCTCTCATCTCTTGACAGAACTCATCCTTCTCCCGTCAGAAGGTAGCCTAGTAGTCGGAGATGAGGTGGGCTAGGTTGTCTAAGGCGGGGTTCTCATAGGTGGGCCCATGAGCTCCTGACGGGTGGCGACTCTGGAAGTGAGGCTGCTGCTAGGAGTGAGAGGGATACTGGGGCTGAGACTGATAATGTTGTGGCTGTTGATGCTGCCTCCAAGACTGTCCCTGCAGATAGGAACGAGGACCACGCTGCTGGCAAGAATGGGGATTTGGCTGCTGTTGTTGGTTTGGTTGGAACAAGGGTTGCTGGTGCTGCTCTTCCTGCTGGTCGTACTAGCCACCCTGAACTGGAGGCTGTTGTTGGGAGCTGGTACCTCCGGTCGACCAACGGAATCCTGGATGGTCTTGTCAGATCCCAGGATGAGGTCGGTCATACCATATCTTGTTGACATCCATCAATGGCTCCTGCTCGTAGGTGGGTGGGGGGAGTACTGCCAGGTGCTGGTCCGGCTGATACACCACCATCTGGTCATCCTGAGATGGTGGCGGCTGAACATACTGTTGTTGTGGTTGCTGGAACGGCTCCGCCTGAACATGGTAAACATGTCGATACTGGGCGGAGGGTTGGGTCGAGCTGCTGCTGCTGCCGGTGTCTGCCCGTGACCTGAGACGGGGCTTAGAAGCCGTCTGTGCCTCTTGGAGACACATGATCTGGGTCTTCAGGTCACTCAGCGTCGGTGCCATGTGGTCGATCTGCGTCATGCCCTGGCACTGCTTCTTCACAATCAACTCGATCCGGTCCAGCTTCTCATTGATGATCCCCATGTCAGCGGTTGTCGACTCTGCTTCTGCTACTGCCGCTGATGATGTAGAAGGACTGCATCGACCTGTGCTATCCTCTTATAGGAAACGGCCTGTGGCACGGGCTTCCCCTAATTGTAGAGTCGGGTCTGGGACATCATAGTATAGTTCTCAGCCACCTCCTTGTAGATGGCCCAGACCTGATCCTCATCATTGGCGAAGTACGAGCCCCCACAGGATGCATTCACTAAGACCTACAACTCCGGTGTAAGCCCACAGAAAAAGCTTTGGACAAGGTTAGGCTTGGATATATCATGATGGGGGTACCGATCTATAAGAACCCTGAAGCGATCCCATGCCTCATGAAACTACTCATTGGGGAGCATATAGAAATTGCTGATCAGGGCCCTAGCTGCATTGGTCCGGCCGAGCGGATAATACTTGTTGAGATACTTGTTCCAGAGCTGTTCACAAGTAGTGACGAATCTCCCTAAATGCTTCAGCCAGTTGGATGCTCTGTCGACGGGGGAGAAAGGGAAGGCCATCATCCGAATGGTGTCCTCGTCCACGAGGCGATCATGGACAGTACTACATATCATCTCAAACTCCTGGATATGATGGTGCGGCTCCTCGGTGGCAAGTTCGTGGAAGCGGGGAAGAAGCTGGTCATCTGAGGTGGGACTTTGAAATCTCCCAGAATAAGCGGCAACACTATCCATCTGTGGGTGAGAGTTGTACCAGGGTTGTGCAACTCCCTCATCGGTCTCGTTGCGGCTATTGCTGGCTGAGCTGGCTGCTTCTCATTCTGTCGGTCATCTGGCCCATCTACTCCTCCAGGACTGCGCTGCTCTTTATCTGCACGCATCTACTCCATCTCCTAGCACATATCCACCATGAAAGCTCCCTGATCACGGATTTGTCTCTGTATCGTCTCAAGGGAAGCTAACAGGGTGTTGTTGATCGCACCCTGGTCCAGTACAAATGTCTACTCTCCTCTGGGGTCATCAGTGCAGTCCTCGCTGCTGGCCATGGTCTCTACAAAGGTAAAAAACCCAAACTCACGTGCCGATAAATCAACTGGTTTTTGTTGTCTCTGATCTGGCACCTCAGGACTGGTATAAGGGTGGTGGGGGGGAACAGGATGTCGTACTTGGGTTCGGAGAGCGGGTCTCGGCTCTTGCGAACCAACCTAGAAGAGTGGTCCAGAGTGCTCGAAAGCGGTGCAGCCAGAGGCTGCGTAGGGGACCTCCAACCCATCATCTTGATCTGGCGAGTAAGGCGGATGAGATCTTAATAGCAAACAGGATCAGTCAAGCAAAACCCCTGATTCACCTACGCAAGTAGAGCTGATGACCGTGAAGGTTCGGTCTTTTATCTTGTCAATTTTATTTGGTGACCAAACAGTCTATCAGAGCGATTAAGCGAGCTGTTGGGAATCCAACGCCCCTAGGAGACTGTCCCGATCCAAAGCTATATCTTTCCCAGCCAGTACAAGTCGCGGACCGTTTACCAGCTACCCGATCGACTCGTTCTTTTAAGGATATCGCGACCCGCTTTACAGGAGACCAGAGTGATCCTCAATGGAGAACGACTAACTCGGAATCAGTAGTCTGAAGAAGGGTCGGATGTGGCTCTAGCCTATGGTGCGGGTCACTCTGTCGCTCATCCAAACCATACATTGAGGGGATTATACTCCCAAGACAATTTTTTTGGTGAAGTGAATTTTAGGTCACGTTTGCTTAAACAGTCCCAATTTTATAGTTTTTGTTTTTTAGATATTTTTCAAAATCAAACAACGCCTAACGAATTTTTCAGTTCTCCTGATTTTTTATAAGTCCAAAAATAGGGGGAGAAGACGAAAAAGCCGATTCGCGACTAAACACGATGATGCATGCTGAGTAAGAAATACGTACCTTGTCTCCGGCACTCTCCATGGAAAATGATCCGCGCATAATTGAAAGACAAAAATAAAACTAATCTAAATGATGCAACGAGGAAATCAGCCTTAAGTAGAAATTTCTACATGTGAAGCACAGTAGCTAACGAGTCAACATGAGGGGTCGGGGTCCGGTCTCTGATGTTGATCGGTGTCCGCCACAATGGATACCGCTAGCGCTGTATATGGCCTCTAGTGGGACATGACCCCTCAGGTGACCAGGTAAGCTTTTTTTATTAGTGAAATAATTAAGGTCCAATTATTCGATCTATATGAATAGGCAAAGTAATTAAGTTTTGGCCCTAATAATTACGTAACTAGGCAAATAGAAAATCCTAAGCTAAGGCTAAATCCTCGGGAATCAAAATAAAATAAAATTGAAAAACACAAATCCGATGAAAACTGCGGTGAGGTCCCCCGAGCACACCGGTGCTCGGCGAGACAGACCCAAAAAATCACCAAGTCTGATAGTGTCTCTGAGCTGTCCTAGTCCTGTATTATTACAATAATATAGTCTGAAATGAAAACTAAGCTATTCCTAAGCTAAACTCCCAACACTCATGCTCTCCTCCCTCACGCTCTCCTGCATCTTTATACGGAAAGGAACTGCCTCTGAATCTCACGGTTGCTTTGGCTTCCCGAAGAAAGCTGCCTCGATCGTCGGTCCCTCGTAAGAAAAGTGAAACAAGAGATGTGTCAGACCAAAATTATTATGATAATGAAAAATAAAATAAAATGAAAAATAAAAACAAAAATAAAAAAAAGAAATAAAAGCACAAATAAAAACAAATAAAACAAAGGCAAAAATAAAAAAAACAAATGAAAGAAAATGAAAAAGAAAAGCCGAAAAAGAACGAAAAGCCAGAAAAAGAAAGTCGACTACTAAGCCGTGCTCCCCGGCAATGGTGCCATTTTGATGAGCGACCCGAGCGACTAAGGCAAGAAGGTATCAATGGTCGTTGCGGCCTCAACCCCTCGGGCCGGACTCAATCAAGAAAATCAAGACCACCAATCAAATTAAATCAACAAATCAGGCAAATAGCGATCTCGCTATTTTAGTTTACCTGGTATAGCTACCAGGGTCAAACACATGGAACACAGTTTGGTAAACCTAAGAAGTAGTCGGGACTCAAAAATAAAAAAGAAAGAAACTATTTTTGGTGGATTTTTGCTTTTTCAATTTTTTTTGTAATTTTTATACTAAGAAAAATGTCAAAGAAATCAAAAAGTTGCTATCATGCAATTATTTCAAGGAGCAAAAATGGTCAGAAAATTAAAATAAAGATATTTTTGGGTTTTGCAAATATTCAGTTGGTTTTACTACTTTTCTTGGATTTTTTTTTATTTTTAGGTAATTTTCTAAAAATGAAACAAGGCTAAAAAACAAAGATGTTGTGCAGCCAGAATCTATAGGTTATCTAAAAATAACAAAATAGCACAAAAAATTCCAACAATAATTTTATGAGAAATTAAAAATAAAATCCTAACTACAGAAAAAGAAATTGCATTTTTTCTATTTTTTCCTAAATTTTTAATGATTTTCTATGCTTTTTGGGGTTTATCAAATTTTAAGGTTTTTATAAGTCCAAATGCCATAAAAATTTGACAGAAGTAAAAACACACTAAAACACACACAAATAGTAAATTTTTTAAATTTTTTAGAGGGCTTTTAATATTTTTAGATGATTTTTCAAATTAGACAGAACCAATTTTTAAGGTTTTTAAATTTTTAAAAATATCAAATGAAAATAAAACAAGCCCAAAAATTCAAAGATATTTTTACACTGTGGCAGGAGCTATGTGTCCAAATTTCACGATGTTTAGACGAAATTTACTATTTATTTCAACCAATCAAAGACGCACAGCACATATGGACCTATACGCAAGAAAAATAATTTCCAGGGACCAAACAAGAACATGCGTATAGGACCCTTCCCGTAATTTTCCCAAGACTTTTAGCACATGTCGAAACTCAGCATTCACAGGGGCATGGATGTAAATAAAGAAATTAAAACTTCAATTCATAACATCCCATAAAATCCAGGGCTAACCATGCAAATTTCACACAAAGACACGTGACGATGCACGTGCACCCATACAAGGAGGACTAAATGGTAAATATCGAAAACTCCAGTTGCAAATATGCAAAAAGTCCACTGTATACTATTTATTTTACAGACCACACGACAAATAAAATAGATGCAGGGGTATAGGAGCTAATTACCCAGGCGGGGCGTGCGGGGCATGTGAGGAGACATGTGGTGTGCTCCGGTTGTCTGGAAATGAGAGGCTCTGGCACTGCCACATAGCGGATCCAGCAGCCTGACGAAGGGGGCGAACGTGGGACGTACATGGCCGTTAGATGTCAGATCTAACGGCCTGTCAGGCACGGGCAACGAACGGCTCATATCAAAACTAGTTACTGGCGACGATCCGATGGTGGAGGAGGTTGCTGGGTGTACTACGCCTGGGTGAAGTTCGCTGGAGAACTGGCGGTAATCCGCGCGTCCGATGAATGATGAGGCAACAGCGCTCGACACGCCAAGCCCCTCCGCGTCTAGTGGTGAGGTCGGATGGAGCATCCACCGGTCAGATCTCTGGGAAGGTGGCTGCGACCTGGGATGGCTCCGGTGAAGCTGGACTGAGGTGAACTATGGTATCTGCACGTGCGACTCGACTTGCGGGGTAAAGCTCCGGCTGGGAGGAGTGCTCCGACCAAGGTTATTGGAGTAAAGCTAAAGAGAAGCGACGGTGGGAGGCAGAGGAAGGTTCCTGTGATATGGAGGATGGAACCTAAGCCTAATCTTGGCTCGGATAGCAAAGATTGGGATGATCAGGGTGTAGGGGAAGTATGACGGCGAACAGGGGAAGCGTTCTAAACGGCTAAGGATGGCTGATGGAGCTCCGACCACCGGGACGGAGCTGGCAGAGCAGCAGGTGCAAGATCGGAGATAAATGAAACTAGGATCTGAATGAGGTGAACCTGATGGTCTGAGATCGATCCTAAGCACCATGAGGTGAAGTGGGACTGGGTCGTTGCCTCGACCACGCTGCAGAAGGCGGGGAGGCTCGAACACGGCGGAGGTCCGTCCACATGCTTCGAGTGTCGGTTGCAGCTACTCTCTCTGGCCACCATAGGGTTCTTCTGAAAGCTGTCACCAAGGGGATGGTCTCTAGGGCAGAAAGAGTGTGTGCGGTGCGAGCTACGGAGCTGGGGTAAGGAATGAAGACTTTATACTCGTTCCCAGGTGGTGAAGAAGATCGGGTACATGCACGCAAACCGAAGGCGATCTGTCCATCCCTAGGGATCCACGAGGGTCGTGGATCCAAGGGGAAGGATCGGGCGAAAGAATCGGGGCAGGAGAGAATCAGACCTGTTCTGAAAAATTGGGAGAAATCGGGCGCATGTAACAGATCCACAAAGAGAGGGTCCGGGAGGGGGAGTTCACCGGGGTCAACATCCCTCCTAGACCAATCAGAAAATTTTAGAGTCAAAATATTTAGAAAATAAACTAAAAATCTAAAATGATTTTATTTATAATATTTTCAAAATGAAAAATGTTTATTATTTTTCAAACTATTTTTTAGTGATTTTTATTTATTTTTATGAAAAATAAATTATGATATATACAATATAATACAATATAGACATGTATAAGATACCTATGTATTTTATATTATTATTTTTTTCATAGTTTTGTACAAGTACCAAAATTTTATATTTTTTTTATTTACAACATAATATTTAGAGTACAAAATTATTATTATATTTTTATTGGCTATTTACAATTGTGAAATAAATACATGATGATACATATATACATGTATTATATACAAGTTGAGAGAGAGAAATTGTTTTTATTTTAATTTTATTTTTTTCTAATTTTTGTTTTATTTTTAGAATATATACAAGATAGTAGAAACACATTTTTTATTTTATTTTTATGAAAATAAAATATGTACACATAGAAGGAATATATACAAGGTTGAATTATCCTATCTCTCTCTACTTGTTTTATTTGTCGATCAGGCCCATATTGGGCCCTCTCTTGGGTTTGGGTCACTCAATATTTATTCTAAATATTTTCCTTCTTTTTCTTTATTTTTTATTATTTTATTTTTGCACAAATACATGCTAATTAATAATATTTAAAAAATGCATGCTCATGGATAATTTATTATATTTACAAATATATGCATGATGTTTTGCCAAGATTAATAGCAAAAATAAAAGAATAAAGAGTGATGAATGAGTATTCATCACTCTCTTCTATTGGAATCTGTGAATCTGTGGCATATGAAGGATAGAGAAGGGCTCATGAAACATGGTAGGACCAAGCGGCTTCATCATCAGTGATCACAAAGTCGCACTCATGGTGGACTTCCCGCTCTACCTCTGTTGTCTTTTCTGCATCGCTTAACTGCTCTGAGCAAGCTGAATCTCGCATTCTAGTCTCTTTGATCGTCTCTATTTGTATATTTCATCCTTGACGTGAAAGTACAACTTCCCACTATCATGGTCGGACATAGCCTTGGTTTTTGCCAAGAATGGATGTTCTAGGATAATGGGGGTATTGGTCACAGACTCAGGGATCTTCATGCCAAACAAAACAAAGCCCACATGGAATTTCGGTCCCTAAATTGTGATGACCATGTACGTCAATAATCCCTTCGGCCTCTTGACAGATCGATCGGCAAACTGAAGAACTGTCCTGCTCTATCTGAGAGGGCCAAACTCGAATCGGTCAAGTAAGGCTGCCGGGAGAAGGTTGATGGAAGAGTTGTTGTTTAATAGAGTATGATCATATCTCTGCTCATGAATGTGGCATCTGACATAGGGAGCTCCTACATCTGGCCTCTTGGCTGGCAGACAGTTCTAGATGGAGAAGCAGGTGGCATGGGTCAGCACATGGATTTCTTCCTGATGGTTCCTCTTCTTCCTACGGATAGTGGTCTTCTCTCACAGGTTCTTATGGAAAAGCGGGATGTGCTCAAGTACCTCCTGTAGAGTCAGCTGGATATGGAATATATCTATCATCTTTTGGCTGAACTCTAACTGCTAGTCTTTTTTTGGATTTTCTTTTTTATTCTCCTTCGCCAAGCAATGTGCTTGAGGGAAGGGGATGGCTGGGACCTCCTCAAATAGAGGACTAGAAAAAGGTTCCTGCTACTAAGAGGAAATGGAATCCATACAAGGGTCATCATGCATCACATATGGAGTCAAAAATGAAGAAACCTTTCCTTTATTAATTTTGTTGTTCTTTTTCATATGATCCTGAGGTACAAAGACTGGAGAAAACACAACTGGAATAGAAATGGTGGCATCTGTACCACCCATGGCATCGGACTTCGCGACATCAACACTACGCTTTGGCTTCACATCTGGTAATCCGGTGGCTTCCGTACCACCATCTATATCTGGAGAAGTGACAGCCTTAGTACCATCGAATTGATCAACATCCTTGATGGCATCAGCACCACCATCATCAACATCATCATCATCGGCCTCAGCACCACTGTCCTCCTCGTCTGGAGCTCTTGGTTCATCGTGGTGTCGTCACTGAGACGAGGCACTGCCGGCTGGCATCCTATCGCTCCAAAGTGACACAAAATCAGCATCAAATGTATATGAAGCAATGTCACCCAATACAACACTAGGAGTGATGGTCGTCGTGAACTGTACCTTCTCAAACTTCCTCTTTAGGTTGTTCGGGTTGAGCTAGATCTGAGCGGGTATGGCAGTCTTGCCCTTTATTATCTACCTCATCTCCTTGTGAAACTCGTCCATCTCCCGCCTAAAGGACGCATGCTGGTCTGTGAGTAGGCGGGCTAGATCATCACGAGATGGGTTCTCATAGGCTGGCCCATGAAAACCGAATGGGTTGACTCGCTGAAAATGAGGCTGCTGTTGCTGGAACTAGTGAGGGGGAACTGAGTGAACTGTTGCTGCTGAGGATGTTGCCTCTGATGAATCCTCATTCATCACTCTTTATTCTTTTTTTAGCTAAAAATCTTTGCAAAACACCATGTATATGTTTGTAAATACAATAAATTATTAAATGCATGCTTTATGTAATTATCAATATTTAGCATGTTTTTGTGCAAAAATAAAAGTATAAAGAAATAAAGAAAAAGAGGGAAATATTTAGAATAAGTATTGAGTGACTTGAACCCATGAGAGGACTCAATATGGGCCTGACTGCCAAATAAAATAAGTAGAGAGAGATAGGGCAACTCAACCTTGTGAAAACCCCCTCTTATGTATATATTTTATTTTCATAAAAATAAAAATATATGTGTGTTTCTCACAATTTTTATATATTTATAAAAACAAAATAAAAATGAGAAAAAGAAAATAAAAACAAAAATAAAATAATCTCTCTCTCTCTTCATGTTGTACATACCATGTATATATGTACCTAATACATCTATTTATTTTACCCTTGTAAATAAACATAAAAAATCAAATAAAAATTATTTTATATCCAAAATTTTATGTTGCAAATAAATAAAATATAAAATTGGGATAATTGTATAAAAATAAACTAATAAAAATAAAAATTAATAAATCATAGGTATTTATACCTGTATATAATATTATATTATGTATATACATTAATTTATTTTTCAAAAAAAATAAATAAAAATCGCTTAAAATACTTTGAAAAATAAGAAACATTTTTTATGTTATACATATTTTCAAATAAAATCATTTACTATTTTTAAATTAATTTATAAATAATTTTAATTTCCTGGATTATGATTGGTCCACGGGGGTTTGTTGACCCCCGGTCAACTCTCTTATGGACCACATCTCCGCGGATCTCGATTTTGACCCGACTTCTCCAAATATTCGTACAGCGATCCGATCTCCATTTCCTCAAACCCCGGGCTCCGATTGTTGAGAAAAGATCTATGATTCACACCCTCCATCTCATATAGGGGTCCTCTCCCCAAGCTTGGAATGTGCGCCCGATCCCCATCTTGTCGGACCCTTACTCGTATAAAGCCTAAACCTCAGCTGCCAATTCACGCATCTTTGGCCATTGCCTTTGGCTCCTAGGACCTCCATTCCCTTGCCTTGAGTGACAGCAATCGTGAGGGATTGATTACAGCGAGGAACAAGGTCGTTAGCCTTAGATCCGGTGACCCACATCGTCACGCTCTGCCACCGATGAGCTCGAGCCTCTGGAGGCGTCTCTCCATCGAGGCAAAGACCCTAGGAGGTAGCAGACCTTTAGCCCAAATGACTGCAACCATCAGGTAGACTCGTTAGCCTTTAGATCGCCGTAGATTTTGATTTTTCATATTCCGACCGCCGCCCTTCTCCGACCATTTCCCGACGCTCCGTTCACCCATTTGCCCATCCGACAACACCTACACCTTCACGAGACTTCTCTCCGCGTTCTCCACCCATCCATTCCCCCTAGTTCGCTCAGTAAAAGGGAAATCATTTCTCCTCCTCCGTCGCTCGCCAGAGAGCCACGCTCCGCCTCGCCCGATCGCCCACTTCGCACGTAATCGGGTCGAGGCATTTTACCCTCGACCCAGCATTCTTTCTGTGCAGGTTTGAAGCAAAGGAGCCTCATCTGGAGTCCCGACTACGGAAGAACAAAAGCTCCAGGTCTCCTTCGTCGTCAGAGCACTCTGGTCGCTCCCGGCCTCATCGAGGCCCACCAGCAGCTGCGGACCACCTTCAGCTTCGAATCGCCCATCTCAGCAGCCTTGGAGGAGACCTCTGGCGCAAGTAACGGCTGACCGAACTTCATCGACGACCAGTTCATCCAGAGGTCTCTCTCACCGTTCGATCAAGCTTCCCTGCCAAGTCTTATCTTCACCATCCATTCGTGGGGAGCTAGCAGTCGTCCGATCCATCTGCGGATCAGATCCAAGGCGTCGATCATCGAAGGGGTATCCACGAATCACAGCCATCCGATCATATGTGGATCCCCCTCCAGCCGTTGGATCTTAATAATAAGGGTAAATATCACTTAGGTCCTTCCATTTTGAGCATTAACTTTTCAGTCCTGTAAATATTTTTGAATGTTGTTTTTATTTTGGGTAATTTGTAAGTAGGACCCTATGCTTGTTTTATTTGCAAATCAGTCCATTTGTATGTGGAGCACGTGCATCGACACGTGACTCGTGGAACAATTGCATATTTTACCCTAACGTTTAGTGTTGTTACTGTTTACATCTTTATTAATAGGAATGACAGATGTGCCCTTGTTTTTGTGAATGATGTGCGTGCCTCGTGCCCTTCTGGGATTTTTGCAAGTTTTGCCCCGTACTTTTTACACGTGTTATTAGTTGGGTGAAAACTTTTCACTATTTGCACTTAGGTCCTCGTAAGCTATCTGTCTTTGATTGACTAAATAAAATATCAAATCAACTCCAAAAATCATGAAATTTGGATACAAGGCCCCTGCCACTGTGTAAAAATTTCACTATTTTTTTAGGACATTTTTGTTGCCATTTTATTTTTAAAAATTCAAAAACCCTCATTTTTACTATTGTTTAAATTTTAAAATCAACTAAAAATATTATAAGCACTCCAAAAATTTAAAAAAAATGTGGTTTGCTTATTTTTGTGTGTTCTTGCTTTTGTCAAAATTTTGTTTGATTTGGACTTACAAACAACTTAAAATTTGAAAAACCGTAAAAAAACTTATGAAAATCATTACAAATTCTAAAAAAATAAAAAAATGCAATTTCTTCTTTTGTAGTTAGAATTTTATTTGTAATGTTTCATAAAATTGTCTCCAAATTTTTAGAGGCTATTTTTATATTTTTAAATAGCCTTTCAAATTTGGCTGCAAAGTAGCTTTTATTGTTAGCCTTCTTTTATTTTTAGAAAATCCATTAAAACTTACAAAAATATGACAAAATTACCATAAACACTTAAAAATTCGTAAAATTCAAAAATATTTTTATTTTAATTTCTGATATATTTTGATGTGTTGAATAAATTGTTGATTGTGATGTTTTTCCTTTTCTTTTACATTTTCTTTATAATTAAAAATTAAAAAATAAAAGATAATAAAATCCACCAAAAATATTTGCTTTATTTTATTTTTGATTTTAGACTACTTCGTAGGATTTTTAGCCATCCCATGCTCCTTGAGTTCGACCCTGGTCGCTATACCATGTTAAATAAAATAGCGAGACAGCTATTCGACTTTATTGATTGATTATTTTATATGGTGGTATTCTTTTCTTGATTGACTGAGCTTCGAGGCTTGGATCGCAACGACCCGTATTTTTACCTTTACCGGATCGTAAAATTTTTCGGTCATCGGAATGGTGCCGTTACCAGGAAGCACGTCTTAGTAGTCGATTTTTATTTTCGGTTTTCGTTCGCAGCTTTTTCCGCGGCTTTTTGTTTTCTTTCACTGCTTTTCGCGGCTTTTTCATCTTCTTTTGTTTTATTTTATTTTATTTTCTTTTATTTTGTTTTTGGGTGTTTTTATTTTATTTGTTTTTATTTCCATTTTTACATATAATTTCTTTTATTTTCTTGTGTATTATTATAATAACTGTGGTCTGACATCTTCTGTTTGATTTTCTTGCGAGGGCCCGACGACCGAGGCGGCTTTCTTTGGGAAGCCAAGGCAACCGCGGAAGCCGGAGGCGGCTCTTTTCTGCATAGAGCTGCAGGAGAGCGTGAGGGAGTTGAGCAGGAGAGAGGAGAGGATAGCTTAGCGTAGATTAATTTCTTTTTAGTCAGATTCACATTATTGTAATAATACATGGACCAGGACACTCAGACTTGTGGATTGCCAGGGTCTGTTTCGCTGATCACCGGTGTGCTCCTGGGACCCCATCGGGTTTTTCGTCGGTTTTTGGTTTTTACGGCTTTTCTTTTTCTTTTGTTTCTTGAGGATTTGGCCTTAGCTTAGGAATTGTTATTGATCTGTGATGTAATTAATTAGGACCCCAGCTTAATTAGACTGCTTGTTCCTATAGACTGTTTAATTGGACCTAATTAATTAATTAATAAGAAAAAACTAACCTAGTCACTCAAGGGGTCACGTGTCCCTAGAGGTCGTATACAGCGCTGGTAAGATCCGTTGTGGCAGACACCAATCGGCATCAGAGACCAGACTCCGACCCCTCCTGTTGACCCATTAGCTCCCATTCTTTTCGTTTAGAAATTTCTGTTAAGGTCATTTTCTTCACTGCATCATTTACGTTAAATTTTATTCCTGTTTCAATTATGCATGGATCATATTGCATGTAGAGAGATGGAGGAAAGGTACGCATTCTTACTCAGCATTCATCATTGATTTCTTCGCGCATCGGCTTTTTCATCTTCTCCCCTCATTTTTTGGCTTAATAAAATCAGGAGATCCAAAAAATTCGTTAGGCGATTGATTTAACTAAAAAATACCTAAAAAGAGAAACCATAAAATTGGGAATGCTAAAGCAAACTAGACCTAAAAACCAGGTCACAAAAAAATCTTGTATTGGGAGAGTAATCCCCTCTTAGGATGGTTTGATTGGGCGATAGAGTGACCCGTACACTAGGATAGAGCCACATCTGACCCATCTTCAGACTACTGCTTCTGGGCTAGTCTTCTCCAGTAAGGATCGCTACGGTCTCCAATAAAGCGGGCCACGATATCCTTAACAGAGCGAGCTGATCGGGTAGCCAGTAAGCGATCTGCAGCTTGTATTGGCTGGGAAAGATCTAGTTTGGGACCGGGACAGTCTCCTGGGGGAGTTGGATTCCAAACAGCTCGCTAATCGCTCTGATAGACTGTCTTATCACCAAAATAAAAACAACAAGATAAAAGACCGAACTCTTACAGTCATCAACTCATGTTGCGTTGGTGAATTTGGGGTATTGCTTGACCATCCTGTTTGCTTTCCAAAACTCATCCACCTGACTCACCAGGTCAAGATGATGGGTTGGAGGTCCCTTAGCCAGCCTCTGGTTGCACCGCTCTCGAGCACTCCGGCCTGCTCATCTAGGTTGGTTCGCGAGAGCCAAGACCCGTTCTCCGAACCCGAGTTCGCTTCCATCCTATCCCCCCCCCGACCACCTTTCTTCTGATATTCCTGAGGTGCCCGATCAGAGAGAGCAGCAGTCAGATTATATTTCGGCACCTGAGCTTCGGTCTATTGCCTTTGCAGAGACCATGGCCAATAGAGAGGACCGCACTGAGGGACCCAGAGCTGAGCAGACATACGTTTTGGACCAGGGTACGATCAACAACACCCTGATAGCTTCCTTGGAGACGATGTAGAGACAGATACGCGAGCAGGGAGCTTTCATGGTGGAGATGCGCTGGGAGATGGTGCAGATGAGATTAGACCGCGAGAAGTGCAAAGTCGGTGGAGGAGACATACCTAAGGGAGAGCAGCCAGTACAACAAGCTTAGCCAGCAGTAGGAGCCCGCCCGATGAGAGAGTTCCACAACCCTGGTGCAACTCTAACCCACAGATGGATTGTGTTGTCGGCCATAGCGGGAGACTTCACGTTCCCACCACAGACTATTCAGTTGCTTCCCTGCTTTCACGGACTCGCCACCGAGGAGCCACATCTTCATCTCCAGGAGTTTGAGATGATCTGCAGCACCGTCCACGACCGCTAGGTGGATGAGGACACCATCAAGATGATGGCATTTCCCTTCTCCCTCGTTGATAGTGCATCCAACCGGCTGAAGCACTTAGGGAGATTTGTGATGACATGGGAGAATCTCCAGAACGATTACCTCAACAAGTATTACCCACTCGGCCGGACCAATGCAGCAAGGGCCCTGATCAACAACTTCCCCATGCTCCCCAATGAGCAGTTTCACGAGGCATGGGACCGATTCAGGGAGCTTACTGACAGATGCCCGCACCATGACATCTTGAAGCCGAACCTAGTTCAGAGCTTCTTCTGCGGACTTACACCCGAGCTGCAGGGGTTGATGAATGCATCATGTGGAGGATCGTATTTCGCCAAAGATGAGGACCTGGTCTGGGCCATCTACGAGGATATGATCGAGAACTACACGGTGATGTCACAGACCTGCCTCTACACACAGGGGAAGCCCCAACCACAGCATGTGTCCTATCAGAGGATAGCATGGGTCGATGCCGGTCCCGCTACTTCGCCAGCGGTAGTAGCACAGGCAGAGTCGACAGCCGCCGACATGGGCATCATCAGCGAGAAGCTGGACCAAATCGAGTGATTGAGAAGAAGTAGTGCCAGGGTATGACACAAATAGATCAGATGGCACCGATGCTGAGTGACCTAAAGACACAGATCATGTGTCTCGAGGAGGCATAGACGGCTTCTCAGCCCGTCTTAGGTCACGGGTATACCCATGCAGCCACAGTACCTAGACCTCCGCCCAGTACCGACAAGTCCACCATGTCCAGGTAGAGCCGTATCAGCAGCAGCCGCAGTAGCAGTACCTTCAACTGCCACCATCTCAGGACAACCAGATGGTGGTGTACCAGCCTAACCAGCCCCTGGAAGTACTCCCCTACCCACCTATGAGTAGGAGCCGTTGATGGATGTCAACGGGATATGGTACGATTGACCCCATCCCGGTATCCGACGAGACCATCCTGGATTCCGTTGGTCGGCCAGAGGCACCAGTTCCCAACAGAAGCCTTCAGTTCAGGGTGGCCAGTATGACCAGCAGCGAGATAGTCACCAGCAGCAGCCCCAGTTCCCTTCACACCACCAGCTACATAAGAGCTACCAGCAGCATGGTCCTCATCCCTACCAGCAGGGACAACCTTGGAGGCATCCTCAGCAGCCTCAACAGTATCACTCACAGCCCCCTATCTCTCTCACCAGCAGCAGCAACCTCATTATCACCGAGGCCACCCGTCAGGTTCTCATGGGCCCTCCTATGAGAACCTAGCCTTGGATGACTTAGCCTGCCTCATCTCCGATGAGCAGGCTACCTTCCAACAGGAGATGGACGAGTTAAGACAAGAGATGAGAGAGATAGTAAAGGGGAAGGTCGCCATTCCTGCATAGATAGAGCCAAACCCGAACAACCTCAAGAGCAAGTCTGAGAAGGTAGAGTTCATAGAGACCACCACTCCTAGTGATTCCCTTGGTGATATTACTGCATATATGTTTGATGCTGACTTTGTTATACTTAAGAGCGGTAGGATGCCAGTAGGCAGCGCCTCATCTGAGCGACGACCCCACACCACTTTAGGAGCGCCAGACGAGGAGGAGAGTGGTGTTGATGCCCTCATACACATGATGATGACGGTGGTGCTGCTGCCACCATGGATGTTGATCCAGCCGATGGTACTGAGGTCGTTGCTTCACCAGATGGAGGAGGTGGTACTGATGCCACCATATCAGTTACTGAGCTAGATCACGATGCTGATGCTGCGAGTCTAGATGCCAAGGGTGGTGCTGAGGCCACCATTTCCAGTTCTTCTAGTATTGTTGTTTTCCCTTTAGTTCATGTACCTCAGGACAATTCTGTGAATAAAGGAAAGGGTTTGTTATTTTCGGATCCACCTTTGTTGATTGATGATGTATGTGTGGATTCTGCTTTGTCTGAGCAGCCCAGACCCGATCCTAGTCCTTTATCTGAGAAGGACCCAGTTGTCCCATTTCCCCAAGCACTCCGCTTGGCTAAGGGGCCCAAAAAAGAAAAAAAGAAAAAATCCCACCAATTAGAGTTCAACCAGCACATGGTGAATCGATTTCACATATAACTGACTCTACAGAAGTCCTTGGAGAGCATACCTCTCTTCCAGAGATCCCTCAGAGACAGGACCACAATTCAGAGGAAGAGGAGGAATCATCAGTCAGAGATCCATGTTCTCACTCGCGCCACATGCTTTGTCATCCAGAACCGTCTGCCAGCCAATAGGCTAGATGCAGGAGCCCCGTATAACAGATGCCATATTCAGGAGCAGAGGTTCGATCGGAATGTATTAGATAGTGGTTCTTCGATCAACCTACTTCCGGCAGCCTTACTCGACCGCTTCGAGTTAGGCCCTCTACGATAGAACAAGATAGTCCTTCAGTTTGTTGATCGATCTGTCAAGAGGCCGAAGGGGTTGCTTAAGGACGTTGTCGTCACGAATCAGGGCCTGAAATTCCCTGTGGACTTCGTTGTGTTGGACATGGAGATCCCTGAGTCCGTGACCGATACCCCCATCATCTTAGGACGTCCATTCTTG
Source organism: Ottelia alismoides (assembly GCA_037367405.1). Classification (NCBI taxonomy): domain Eukaryota; kingdom Viridiplantae; phylum Streptophyta; class Magnoliopsida; order Alismatales; family Hydrocharitaceae; genus Ottelia; species Ottelia alismoides. Next base: position 88,964 of record JAZKJV010004450.1, on the reverse strand, counting down.
GCCACAGCCAAGGCAGCGTCCGATCATGATAGCGGGAAGGTATACTTTTGCGTCAAGGGTAAAGCTATACAAATAGAGGCAATCGAAGAGACTAGAGCCAGAGATTCCACTTGCGCAGAGTCGCATTCAGATTTAGAGAAAATGATAGAAGCAGGGCGAGACATCCACCAGGACGGCGATTTTGTGATTACAGATGAGGAGGCAGTTTGGGCAGACCCAATAGCACAGGTCATCCTATCACCTTCAGAGTTCGTTGATGCACAGATGCCAGCAGAGGAGAGCTTGGAAAGCGCATTCCTAGTCCAGGATACTTCTCAGACAGTAGAGTCGGTTCCCGATCGTGAGGCAGATTTTTCTTGTGATACTGATACAGATCCCTCGGAGTCAGATATAGACTGGGCAGAGTTTGATGACTTGATTCCTTGTCTGACTTCCACAGAGACTACAGCTAGGGTGGAGCCTGATCCCGTGCAGAGCAGAGACACACAAGCAGAGAAGCCTTCACCAATTCAGATTGTAAGCGAGAGTTCTCGTTCTCCCATGTAGATTTGGTCGCATTCACTCAGACTTTTCAGAGGCCAAATCTGCCAACACCGAGTTGTCCAGAGCAGAAGCCTTTGCCATCATCGCTGAAGTATAGGTTCCTTGCGGGTGAGCATGAGATGTACCCAATCATTATCTCATCAAATTTGACTGGAGAGCAGAAATCCCATCTGATGGGGCTTCTTGAAAAGAACCGCAAGGCGATTGGATGGAGCATAGTCGATCTCCAGGGGATAAGTCTGACCCTATGATCCCACCATATCTATCTCGAGGAGGACGCGAAGCCGTCGTGTGAGTTCCAGCAGCGGCTGAACCCGAACCTTCAAGATGTTGTCTTGAAGGAGATCTCCAAATGGTGGAGTTCCAATTTTATCTAGCCCATCTCTGACTCCATGTAGGTCAGTCCATTGCATGTGGTGCCCAAGAAGACGGGCATCACCACAGTTATCAGTGAGTCTGTAGAGGAGATCGCTACCCGGGTACCCACTTGTTGGAGGGTCTGTGCGGACTACAGACGATAGAACCAGGCCACCAAGAAGGATCATTTCCTGCTGCCTTTTATTCATCAGATTATTAAGAGGTTGGAAGGGAAGAGCCATTGCTATTTCTTGGATGGGTACTCCGGATATTATCAGGTGTCCATTGCGCCCGAGGACCAGGATAAGACCACCTTCACCTGCCCCTTTGGGACATATGCTTTCATACGGATGCCCTTTGAATTGTGCAACGCTCTGGCGACATTCCAGAGGTGCATGTTGTCCATCTTTTAAAACATGGTGGGGGAATGCTTGGAGGTCTTCATGGATGACTTTTTGGTCTACGGCGACGGGTTCGATGATTGTCTTGACTAGCTAGACCGCGTCCTTCAGCGATGCATTGAGGTTCACCTTTTGCTTTCATGGGAGAAGAGTCACTTCATGGTGACTCAAGGGACGGTGCTTGGCCATATCATCTCCAACTTGCGGCAGTTACGGTCTTTTCTGGGGCACGTCGGTTTCTACCAACGATTCATTCATGATTTCAGCAGGATTGCCCGGCCATTGACTGATCTGCTGATGAAAGACACCGAGTTCATTGTCGATGATAAGTGTCTAGCATCATTTGAGACTCTCAAGAGTCTAGCTGTAGATGCTCCTATCCTCCAGCCCACCTGATTGGTCTCTCCCATTCGAGATCATGACGGATGCCTCCGATTTTGACGTAGGGGCCGTGCTGGGACAGAGGAGGGATGGAGTCCCCTTTGCTATTCACTACGCTAGCTGGACTTTGGATACCGCTCAGTGGAACTACACCGTCAGTGAGAAGGAGATACTAGCCGTAGTTTTCGCCCTAGATATTTTCAGATCGTACATCATTGGATCTAGAGTGACCATTTATACCGATCGTACCGCCATCAAGTACCTCATTGCAAAGAAGGATGCCAAAGCCTGATTGACCAGATGGATCATTCTACTCCAGGAGTTTGATATAGAGATTAAGGATAAGCCTAGAGTCAAGAATGTGGTGGCGGATCATCTCTCCCGATTGGAGTTTCTTGAGGATTCTGAGCAGACTGAGCCTATTTGTGAGACCTTCCCAGATGAGGCGATCCTTGCTATCACCTCTCTCCCGTGGTACGCCGATATTGTGAACTATCTTGTTGCTAGGAAAGTTCCACAAGATTGGCCCAGGCAGCGACTTGAGACCTTCCTCGCGATGGCCAGGTTCTACCATTGGGAGGATCCCATCCTTTATCATGATGGAGGGGATAGCATCTGGCATAGGTGCATTCCTCAGGAGGAGCACCACAGCGTCCTCACTTATTGCAACAAGCTTGAGGCGGGAGAACATCACTCTGGGAGGAGAACGGCACAGAAAGTGCTCCAGTCTGGCCTATGGTGGCCTACTCTCTTCAAGGACTCTGATGAGTTCATGAAGAGATTTACTGATTGTCAGCGGATGGTCACTTGTGGACAGCGTGATATGATGCCGATGTAGCCCATTCACTTCTGTGAGGTTTTTGACGCATGGGGCATCGATTTCATGGGTCAATTCCCTAAGAGTATGGGATACGAGTACATTATGTTGGCCATTGATTATGTTAGTCTTTGTATTGAGGTCATCAACGCCTGAACCGCAGATGCTAGGACTGTTTGCATATTTTTTGAGGAAGAATATCATTTCACGATTCAGGGTTCCTAGAGTTTTGATATCTGACGGGGGGTCTCATTTTGTCAACGACAAGGTAAAGGCCCTTGCTAGCGAGTTCAGCATAGACCATCGAGTAGCTACACCATATCATCCTCAGACTAATGGTCTTGCTGAAGTGTCGAACAGGGAGATCAAGACTATTCTGCAGAAGGTCGTCTGCCCTGACCGAAAGGATTGGTCACAGCTTTTGGACTCAGTCTTGTGGGCATATTGGACGTCCTTCAAGACACCTTTGGGTACATCTCCCTTTCGCCTCGTTTATGGCAAGCCCTGCCATTTACTTGTTGAGATGAGACATAGGTCACTTTGGGCAGTCACAGATATTCTTATGGATCCGGTGAGTTTAGGAGATCAGAGGAGGGCACAGTTAGCATCCCTGGAGGAGCTTCGTGATACAGCCTTTTCGAGCAGCCTTCAGTACAAGGAGAGAGTGAAAGAGTGGCATGATTCTCACATCAGCCACAAGCAGCCTGAGCCAGGACAGCGAGTATGGTTGTTCGATGCCAGGTTGAGATTATTTCTAGGGAAGTTGCAGAGCAAATGGAAGGGATCCTATCTGGTCAGAAAGGTACACGACAACAGAAGCATCGACATATCTGAGTTGTCATCTGAGAGTACCTTTCGTGTTAACGGGCAACGCCTCAAACCAAATCTAGATCATGAGCGCTGGTCGTTGACGTTGCCCCTATTCACTTTGCGTGAGATGTGGTCTCTTGACTCACATCTATTTCATCTCACGCCTGATTATCATTGTTCTCCCAACTTGTATAGATCCAGTTGTCCATATCACACTATTCTTCAGTCCAACACCCCATTTGCATCTTTGATTATGCTATACTTAGGGTGCACTTTACCTTAAGTATAGGGGGTGTCTTATTTTTTAGTTCCTTTTGATTCTTTTCCACCTCTGTTTTGCTGCCTATACTTACGGATATTTTACCCTAAGTATAGGGGAGGTAGACCATGTACATTCTTCACTCGGATTTCCCTTTGTGTACAGCATGTTATATTTATGATTACTTGATCCTAAATATAGGGGGAAACCCTCAGATCTTCTCTTTCAAATCTATTCTTTCATTCATCTTTGTATATAGCCTTCCTTTTCGCTTCCCTATACTAAGCATGAGTTATGTCTTCTTCATCACTCTTGATTCACTCTGAAGACATCATTCGAGCCAAGTACAGGGGGTGTCGTATATATTTCATATATACTTTAGCCAAAACTCATACTTCGTGTGAGTGTGTTAATAAAAAAATGTCTAAAAAACCCTTAAAACCCATAAAAATTAAAAAATTTTCCTTGTAAATAAAATTCTTTTATTGCACATACATAGCTATGTACAAAATAATTTTTGTAAAAATGTTTGTAAAAATCTTTTGTGTAAATAGTTTGTAAATATTTTGATCTCAAAATTATGTATATAGTACAAAATTTTTGTAAAATATTTTGAAAAACAAAAAGTTTGCAAAAACCTTGTGTAAATGTGTGTAAATATTTTGCAAAACTTGCATTCATGCATACGTCCATGTTTTCAAACATTTTTCAAAAATTTTGCACATTTTCAAAAATTTTGTAAAAATTGCATCTTTGTAAATATTTGTACAGTTTTTCCGAATCATAGTTGACATTTAAACTAGCCTGGATTTAAATTGAAAAATGGAGCTTGGTTAAGATCTTAATCCACCTAATTCTAAGGGGAACCTTATAGGGCTTAGGATTGAGACTTTTTAGGTCCATGGTGACTTAATTCTTTGAGTCCACGAGGCTATGATCATATGTCATCTCGATGAGCATAAGTAGAGCACTTAACAACGCACACATGACTCTTACAGACAATGGCTTTACTTGGACCAGAACTTTACACCGAGCTCTCTACGGATGAGGTAGTGAGGAGGCAGTCTTCTTTGACTTGGGGTAGCATATTAGGATAGTACTTCTAGGTGGAACCTCTCTTCTTCTTATTGATGAATACCCATTCATCACTCTTTATTCTTTTATTTTAGCTACAAAACCTATGCAAAACACATGTATATTCATGTAAATAGAATAAGTTACCATCTTGCATGCATTGTGTAAATAGGCATGTTAAGCATGTTTTTGTGCATAAATAAAAGAATAAAGAAATAAAAAAAAGAGGGAGATATTTAGAATGAATATTGAGTGACCTAATCACAATGGAGGGCTCAGTATGGGCCTGACCGCAAAAGAGTTCAAGTAGAGAGAGATAGGGAAGCTCAATTATGTGTACATATACCTATGTAAATAAATAAAAATTATTTTCTGCTTAATAAAAATAAAAATGGGTGTTTATTAATTTGTATATATTTGTAAATATAAAACTAAAATAAACATGGGAAAAATAAAAGAAAAATAAAAGGAAATAAAATTCCTTCATCATTGTGTATATACAATGTACAAAGAACCATACATCTATTTATTTATTTTCCCCTTGTAAATAACTAACAAAATTCCATTAAAAATATTTTCACATTCCATGTTTTATGGCGCAACTAAATAAAATAAAAATTAGAAAAATAAAAAATAAAATAAAAAGAAATGAAATAAAATCCAAATCCACCTTGTATATATACCATGTATATATGTAAATAAAAGTATTTATTTAACGTATGTAAATAAATACTAAAAATAAAATAAAAATACCCTTTTATTCCAAATTTTTATCTATAAATAAATAAAATATAAAATTGGAATAAATATATAAAAATAAACAATTAAAAATCAAAAATCAAAAATTCATATTGTATATACCTAAATATAATAATAATATTTTGTAAATACCTAATTTATATTTCAAAAAAATAAATAAAAATCACTAAAAAATTATTTCAAAATAAATAAACATTTTCATGTTTTAACTTTTTCGAAATTTGGTAATTTATTAATTTTTATTGAATTTCCAAATAATTATTAAATAGCGCGCTCTGATTGGTCCACAGGGGATGTTGACCCCCGGTCAACTCCACCCCGGGACCTTTTCCCCCGCAGATCTCGCTCCGGTCCCGAATTCACTTAATTCTCTAAGCCAGATCCGAGCTTCATTTACCCAAACCCCATGTCCTAATCATTCTTGATACATCCGAGATCCATGCTGAAGCATCTGCCTAGGGATCCGTGCTTCACGGAACCCTGCCCGACCCCATCTTCTCGGACCTGCAGTGGTATTTAACTGAACCTCCGCCGCACTTTTCAATCCATCCTTGGCTGTGCCTCTTCGTCCCAGGACCTCCACCTTGCTCCCCTGAGTGACAGCTTCGTGAGAGAGGTGTTGAAGAGAGGAGAGGAGACCTCCAGCTATCGATCCGGTGACGTCAGCCGCCGTGCGCCATTACGAGCTGCACCAGAGCCTCGGGCCTCGATGACCCTTCAAGGCTACGACCCAGAGCTCGCCGAGATCATCCCCAGTCGACTACATCCGTCAGGTAGACCCGATTCCTTCTGGTTTCCCTTAATTTCATCTTTCGCCCAATTTTCTCTGCCGCCATCTCCGACCGATTCCACCGCTCCGATCATCATTCCGCTCATCTGACCCGACCATCATCTCCGTAGACCCCTCTCCACCTTCTGCACCCACGCATCCACCTTGGTTCACCTCGGAACCAAGGCCCGACCTCCACCGCCGTCGCCTTGCCGGAGGTCATCCATTCCGACGCACCCGACCACCTTTTCACCCCTAACCAGGTCGAGGCAGTTTTCTCTCGACCCAGTAAGCTTCCTAGGCTATTTTGCAGGTGAAGGCGTCCCATCTGAGGGTCGAGACGTTTCATCCCAGGAGCTTTGCTCCTCCGTCATCGCCGGACCGCTCCGATGGACCCCGGCCTCATCGGAGGCATCTAGCAACTGCGGAACATCTTGGCGAGCATTTCTACCATCTCAGCAGCCCAGGAGGAGGCCTAGCGCTCCCGTGGTGCTCCGGCGAAGTTCGTCGGAGCTTTGTTCTTCCAGGACCCTCCTACGCCGTCCGTTCAGCCTCGACACTCCAGATCTGATCCGAGCCATCTATTTGAGGAGCAACCATCCACCGTCCGATCCTTCCGAGGCATGATCAGACCGTCCATCCAGACGACGGGCTGCCCTCACTTCGCAACCGTCCGATTCACATGTGGTGGCCCCTCGTCCATTGGATCCAAGCGCCGGTCTTCGAGGAGACGCCTGCTGCACCTCCACCGTTCTATCTGCCACGCGGTGTGTTCTTCGGCCATTCGCTTTTAATAAGGGGTAAATATCCCTTAGGCCCTTTCTCGTTTCTATTTTTATTAGTTAGTCCTGTAAATATTGAATCTAGTTGTTTTTATTTTGGAAAAATTTCACTATGGACCTGAATGTTTAGCTTATTTGCATTATAGTCCTTTCATATGTGGTCCACGTGCATCGACACGTGAGGTTCTGGTTAAATTGCATATTCTACCCTGTGATTTATGTGCGTTATGGTTTGCATGTTTTAAAATAGAATTTACAGTTATACCCCTCCGTGCCTGGTTAGCATGCCCCGCGCGTGTAGTTTGGGCTTTTTGCATGTTCAGACCCAGAGATTTTTACACGTGTTACTGTTTGGTCCCTAAAATTTGTTTTCTTTACATTTAGGTGCCTGTGAACTGGGAGCCTTTGTTTGATTTAAATAAAATATCAAATTTAACCAAAATTGCATGAAATTTGGACACGTGGCTCCTGCCACAGTGTAAAAATTTCCCTAATTTTTAGGTACATTTTTTAGGCTTTTTAGTATTTTTAAAAATTCAAAAACGGTAGTTTTTGCTTTTGTCCAGTTTAGAAAATCATAAAAAAATAAAAAAACTATTTTGAAAATTACAAAAAATTAGGTTTTGTTAATTTTGTTGTGTTTGATTTTCTATGTAATTTTTGTTATTTTTGATATATCAAAACCTTAAAAATTAAAAAACACTTAAAAACTTATAAAAATTCTAAAAAATTTTAGAAAAAACAAGAAATACAGACTCTTTTTTAGAATTTTCTTTTCTATTTCTATTTCTCATAAAAATTACCTCCAGGATGTGAAAGACCCATTTGATATTCTTCATGGGACTTTGAAGCCTGGCTGGACAGATTGCTCCTGTTCTTGCCTTCTTTGATTTTTAGAAAATTCCTTAAAAATTGGAAAAATCTCAAAAATTCACAAAAAACATTAAAAAACCTTAAAAACATAAAAATATTTTTGTTTGAATTTTTAGAGCCATTTTGAGTGATTAAAAAATTTGTTGAGTTTGCCTTATTTTGACTTTTTCTTATTTTCCTTTATTATTAAAAATCCAAAAAATATAAAAATAATTAAAAATCCACCAAAAATACTTGTTTTTATTTTCTTTTATTTTGAGACTACTTTGTAGGCAGCGAGGCCAACTCGTGCTCCCTGAGTCCGACACTGGGTGCTACACCAAGCTAATCTCATAGCTGGGACCGTCATTTTAGTTTTGATTTTATTGATTTTCTCTGATTTTGGCGGTCTACTCTTATATTTTTCTTGATTGACCGGATTTCTCTATTCGGGTCATAGTGACTTTGAATATTTATATCAGATCCTGATAGTGAGATTTTAGGTCATCAGAATGGCGCCGTTGCCGGGGAGCACGACTTAGTAGTCTTTTTTATTTTCGTTTTATTTTCTTTTCTTTTTCGTGGCTTTCCGCGGCTTTCTCTTCGTCTGCGGCTTTTCGCGGCTTTTTGTTTTTCTTTTATTTTCATTTTATTTTATTTTATTTTATTTTGTTTTTGTTTGTTTTGAGTGTTTATTTTTATTCGCATTTTTGTGCATATACCCTTTTTCCTATTTATTTGCTTTGTTTATCTGGTCTGTGACACTCTTCTTATTTACTTGCGAAGGCCCGAGGACTGAGGCAGCTCCTCTCGAGGAGCCGATGCAACCGTGGGAATCGGAGGCGGCTCCCTTCTGCACGGAGCCGCAGGAGAGTGCGAGGAGACAACAGGAGTGCGGGAGTAGTTTAGTTTAGATTAGGTTTATTTTCTGCACATTTTTATTGTTGTAATAATATAGGGACAGGACAGAGACACTTAGACTCTCGGGGTATGTTTCGTCGAGCACCAGTGTGCTCGGGGGACCCCACCAGACTATCGCAGCTTTTTCGCGGTTTTGTTTTTATCGTTTATTTACTGCCTATTCAATTTTTGTGGATTTCAGCCCTAGCTTAGGATATTTGCTTGATTGCACCGTAATTAGTAGGGTCCACACACCTAATAAATTGCATGTACCTATAGATCGTAATTGGACCAAGATAACAATAAATAAAAAAGACTATCTGGTCACTTGAGGGGACCCGCTCCACTAGAGGTCGTAGACAGCGCTGGCAGGACCTATTGTGGCAGGCACCGATCGGCATCCGAGATCGGACACTGACCCCTCCTGATTGACCATTTAGCCATTGTTCTTTCGAGTAGAATTACTTCGTTTAGGGCCCGGTTTTCCGCTTGCATCATATAGGTAGTTTCCTTTCTGTCTTTCAATTATGCACGGGTGATATTGCATGTAGACTGCTGGAGTCAGGTACACCTTCTATCTCGTGCATGCATCATTGATTCCCATGCATCAGCTTTTTCGTCTTCTCCCCCTATTTTGGACTTAAAATAATCCGGAGAACAGAAAAAATCGTTAGACGTTGTGTGTTATTGAAAAAAAAGCCTAAAAATCAAAACTATAAAATTGGGACTGCTAAACCAACTTGACACTAAAAGACATTCACCATAAATATTTGTCTTGGGGAGAGAAACCCCCTCATTGTCTGGTTTGCATGCGCGAGTGAGTGACCCGCACACTAGGCTAGAGCCATATCCGAGCCCCGATCAGACTGCTGGCCTTTTATACGGGACAGTCTGGTTGGCGGATTGGATTCCCAACGGATCACGTAACCGCTCTGCTATCTTGACTTGATCACCTAATAAAAACTGACAAGATAATTGACCGAACACTTACGGTCTTCATCTCGCGTTGAGTAGGTGAATCCGAGGTTTGTTTGCTCATCATAGTTCTTTCCAGATCCCATCCGCCTGACTCGCCAGATCAAGATGATGGGCAGGAGGTCCCTTAGGCAGCCTCTGGCTGCACCGCTTTTCAGCACTCCCATCCGATCATCTACGTTGGTTCGCGAGAGACGAGACCCGCTCTCCGAACCCGAGTTCGACTCCACCTTGTTCCCCCTCGACCACCCTTTTTCTGTTTCCGAGATGCTAGTGCTAGATGAGAGATCGCAGACTGATTTATCGGCACCTGAGTTTGGGTCTTTTGCCTTTGCAAAGACCATGGCCGGCAGCAGCGACGACCGCACCGGAGGACACCGAGCAGAGCAGACATTTATCATGGACCAAGGTGCGATCAATACCACCCTGATCACCTCTCTTGAGACAGTACAAAAGCAGCTAAGGTATCAGGGTGCCTTCATGATTGAGATGAGAAGCGAGATGGAGCAGTTGAGAGCCGACCGCGGCCAGCGTGGGCCCGGAGATGGTCCTTGGAAACCCGACGATGCAGCAGCAGCCGCAGCAGCCACAGCTGCAGCCACAGCCGCCGCAGCAGCGGCAACACCAGACCAGCCGAGACTGATGCGGGAGTTGCACAACCCCATGTCGACTTTGACGCACCGTTGGGTGGTACTACCAGCCATCGTGGGGGACTTCAAGTTCCCCCCAAACACCCTTCAGCTCCTCCCCCGGTTCCACGGGCTCGCCACTGAGGAGCCCCATCTTCATCTCCAGGAGTTTCTAATGATATGCAGCACCATCCACGACCGTCAGGTGGACGAGGATACTATCAGGATGATTGCCTTCCCCTTTTCACTGGTAGATAGAGCAGCCACCTGGATGAAGCATCTGGGGAAGTTCGTGTACACCTGAGAGCAGCTCCGCATTGAATTCTTGAACAAGTACTATACACTCGGGCGGACGAACGCAGCGAGGGCCCTGATCAGCAACTTCTCCATGCTCCCCAATGAGCAGTTTCACGAGGCATGGTTGAGGTTCCGTAAGCTTACCGACAGATGCCCGCACCACGAGATTTCGAAGACGAACCTAGTTCAGAGCTTCTTCTGCGGGTTGACACCAGAGCTGCAGGTCCTGGTGAATGCTTCTTGTGGCGGTTCCTACTTCGCCAAGGATGAGGGCCAGGTCTGGGTCATCTTCGAGGAGATGGCCGAGAACTATACAGTGATGTCCCAAACCCGTCTTTACACTCAGGGACGCCCCCAGCCACAGACCGTGTAGTACCAGAGGATAGCACGGGTCGACGTCAGTCCTTCCACTTCGTCAGCAGCAGCCGCACAGGACGAGTCCACAGCCACCGACATGGGCATTATCAGCGAGAAGCTGGACCGGATGGAGATTATAGAGAAGAAGCAATGCCAGAGCATATCGCAGATGGAGCAGATGGCACAGTTGTTGAGTGACTTGAAGACACATGTCATGTGTCTCCAGGAGGCACAGACGGCTTCCCAGCCCCGTCTTCAGCCACGAGGAGATCCGAGTGGTAGTGGCAACTCGTCCAAGCGCTCCAGCTCCACTCAGCCTAGATAGGTCTATCTTGTACAGGCGGAGCCGTAACAGTAGCTGTATCCTCACTACCAGGCACCACCATCCCCAGACACTCAGATGGTGGTCTACTAGCCGGATCAGCCTCTGGCAGTACTCCCGCCACCCTCCTACGAGCCCGAGCTGTTGATGGATGTAAACGGGATTTGGTACGTCCGACCCCAGCCCAGTATCCGACGAGACCATCCCGAATTCCGTTGGTCGGCCGAAGGTGCCCGTTCCCAACAACAGCCTCCAGTTCAGGGTGGCCAGTACGGCCATCAGCGAGATCACCAGCAGCAACAACCCCCAGTGTACCAGCAGCAGCAGCAGCAGTCATCCCAGTTTGGTCCTCATCCCTACTAACAGGGACATTCTTGGAGGCGTGATCAGCCTCAGCAACAGCATCAACAATACCCCTCTTACCCGCACCAACCACAACAGCAGCCTCACTACCAGAGAGGCCACCCATCAGGTTCTCATGGGCCGACCTATGAGAACCCCGCCTTAAACGATCTAGCCTGCCTCTTGACTGACCAACAGGCTACATTCAGACGGGAGATGGATGAGTTCTGCCAGGAGATGCGGGAGATAGTGAGAGGGAAGGCCGCCATACCTGTCCAGATTGAGCCGAACCCGAATAACCTGAAGAGGAAGTCTGAGCATGTAGATTTCATAGAGTATGCCACTCCGAGTGATTCTTTTGGTGATATGTCTGCATATCTATTTGATACTGACTTTGTCACACTTAGGAGCGGTAGGATGCCATCCGGCGGTGCCTCGTCTGAGCGATGACCCCAGTCCACTTCTAGAGCGTCAGGCGAGGAGGAGCACGGTACTGATGCCGCGAGAGATGATGATGGTGGTGCTAATGCCACCATGGATGCTGATCCCACCGACGGTACTGATGCTGTCGCTTCACCAATTGAGGAGGTGGTACTGACGCCACCATTATTGCCGAGCCAGAGCGCGGTGCTGATGCCGCGAGTCGACCTACCGAGGGTGGTGCTGATGCCACCGTTTCCACTACTGCTAATCTTGTAGTCTTTCCATCTGTACATGTATCTGAGGACTTATCTGGCAATAAAGGAAAGAATTTACTTTATTTTGATCCATCTGTGGTGCATGATGTATGTGTGGATTCTACCGTGCTTGAGCAGCCTAGACCCTCTCCTAGTCCTTCATCTGAGAATGACCCTGTGATCCCCTTTCCACGAGCACTTCACATGGGAAAGGGGAAGAAAATAGAAAATCCCAAAAAGAAGCAGCAGGAGGAGTTCAGCCAGCATATGATCGACATATTCCACATTCAGCTGACTCTCCAGGAGGCCTTGGAGCACATCCCTCTACTCTAGAGATCACCCATAGACAGGACCACAGTTAGGAGGATTATGAGGAACCATCAGCATGAGATCCATGTGCTTACCCGGGACACTTGTTTCGCGATTCAGAACCGCCTGCTGGCCAAGAGGCCAGATTCCGGAGCCCCTTATGTCAGATGCCATATCAGTGAGCAGAGGTTCGACCACACTCTATTAGACAGTTGTTCTTCGATCAACCAACTTCCAGTAGCCCTTCTCGACCGCTTCGAGTTGGGCACTCTACAACAGAGCAGGACAGTCCTTCAGTTTGTTGATCGATATGTCAAGAGGCCGAAGGGGTTGCTGAGGGATGTTGTCGTCATGATTCAGGGCTTGTAATTCCCTGTGGACTTCGTTGTGTTGGTCATGGAGATCCCTTAGTCTGTGACCGATACCCCCATCATTCTAGGTCGCTCGTTCTTGGCCACAGCCAAGGCAGTGACCGACCATGATAGCGGGAAGGTATACTTTCGCGTCGAGGGTGAGAGTGTACAAAAAGAGACGTTCGAGGACATCAGAGTCAGAGATTCAGCTTGCTCAGAGCAGACCACTGATTCAGAGCAGATGACAGAGTCAGGGCCAGACATCCACCAGGATTGCGATTTCGTGATTACAGATGGTGAGGCAGTTTGGGCAGATCCAGTCGCACAGGCCATCCTCTCACCTTCAGATTCCGTTGATGCAGAGACACCAGCAGAGGAGAGCTTGGAGAGCGCATTCCTGGTCCAGGATACCATTCAGGCAACAGAGCCGGTTCTCGATCGCGAGACAGATTTTTGTGAGTTTGATACAGATCCCTCGGAGTCAGACGTTGATTGGGTAGAGTTTGGTGATTTTCTATTATGTCTGACTTCCACTGAGCTTGCAGCTAGGGAGGAGGTAGATGCCTTGCAAAGCAGAGACAGTCCAGTAGAGCAGCCTTCTCCAGATACTGATTGTGAGCGAGAGTTTCCGTTCTTTCATGCAGATTTGGCAGCATTCACTCATAGTTTTCAGAGGCCAGATCCGCCAGCACCTACATGTCCAGAGCTGAAGCCACTTCCTGCATCGCTGAAGTATAGGTTCCTTGCGGGTGAGCATGAGATGTACTCAGTCATTATCTCAGCCGATTTGACTAGAGAGCAGGAATCCCGTCTGATGGGGGTTCTTGAAAAGAACCGCAAGGCGATGGGATGGAGCGTAGTCAATCTCCAGGGGATAAGTCCGGCCCTGTGCTCCCACCATATCTATCTCGAGGATGAGGCGAAGCCGTCGCGTGAGTTCCAGCGGTGGCTGAAACCGAATCTGAGAGAGGTTGTCATGAAGGAGATCTCAAAATGGTGGAGCGCCGATTTTATCTACCCCATCTCCGACTCCAAGTGGGTCAGTCTGTTGCATGTGGTACCCAAGAAGACGGGCATCACTACAGTTGTCAGCGAGTCTGGAGAAGAGATCGCTACCTCGGTACCCACTTCTTGGAGGGTCTGCGTAGATTACAGACGACTCAACCAGGACACCAAGAAGGATCCTTTCCCCCTGCCATTTATAGATCAGATCATTGAGGGACTAGCAGGTAAGAGCCACTACTGCTTTTTGGATGGGTACTCCGGCTACAATCAGGTGGCCATCGCGCCCGAGGACCAGGACAAGACCACCTTCACCTGTCCCTTTGGCACATATGCCTTTAGACGCATGCCATTTGTGCTATGCAATGCCCATTTACTTTTCAGAGATGCATGTTGTCGATCTTTTCGGACATGGTGGGGGAGAGCTTGGATGTCTTCATGGATGATTTTTCAGTCTACGGCGATAGATTCGACTCCTGTCTTGACTGCCTAGACCGAGTCCTTCAGCGATGCATTGAGGTTCACCTAGTGTTGTCTTGGGAGAAGAGTCACTTCATGGAGACTCAAGGGATGATGCTTGGCCATATCATCTCCAACAGGGGCATGGAGGTTAATCCGGCCAAGGTAGATGTCATTAGAAAACTCGCACCACCATCCAACCTGCGGCAGTTACGGTCTTTCCTGGGGCACGTCGGTTTCTACCGGTGCTTCATTCATGATTTCAGTAGGATTGCCCGGCCGTTGAATGATCTGTTGATGAAAGAAACCGAGTTCCTTATCGATGACAAGTTTCTATCGCTGTTTGAGACTCTCAAGAGCTGTGTTGTAGAGGCTCCTGTTCTCCAGTCGCTTGATTGGTCTCTCCCATTCGAGATCATGACGGATGCCTCCGATTTTGCCGTAGGGGCCGTGCTGGGACAGAGGAAGGATGGAGTCCCATTTGCTATTCACTACGCTAGCCGTACATTGGATGCCGCGTAGCGGAACTACACTGTCACTGAGAAAGAGATGCTAGCCGTAGTTTTTGCCCTAGATAAGTTCAGATCTTACATCATTGGATCTAGAGTGACCATATACACTGATCATACCGCAATCAGGTACCTCATGGCAAAGAAGGATGCCAAAGCTAGATTGACCAGATGGATCATTCTACTCCAGGAGTTTAACATAGAGATTAAGGATAAGCATGGAGTCAAGAATGTGGTGGCGGATCATCTCTCCTGATTAGAGCATCTTGAGGATTCTGAGCAGACTGAGCCTATATGTGAGACCTTCCCAGATGAGGCGATCCTTGCTATCGCCTCTCTCCCGTGGTATGCTGATATTGTGAACTTTCTTGTTGCTAAGAAAGTTCCACATGATTGGCCCAGGCAGCGACTTGAGACCTTCCTCGGGAAGGCCAAGTTCTACCACTGGTAGGATCCCATCCTTTACCACGAAGGAGGGGATAGCGTCTGGCATAGGTGCATTTCTCAGGAGGAGCACCATAGCGTCCTTACTTACTGCCACAAGCTGGAGGCAGGAGGACATCACTCTAGGAGGAGAACGGCACAAAAAGTGCTCCAATCTGGCCTATGGTGGCCTACTCTCTTGAAGGACTCTGATGAGTTCGTGAAGAGGTGTACTGACTGTCAAAGGATGGGCACTTGTGGATAGCGTGATATGATGCCGATGCAACCCATTCACTTATGTGAGGTTTTTGATGCATGGGGCATCGATTTCATGGGTCCATTCCCTAGGAGTCAGGGATTTGAGTACATTCTGTTGGCCGTGGATTATGTTAGTCGTTGGGTTGAGGCCATCCCCGCCTGAACCACAGATGGTAGGACTGTTTGCATATTTTTGAGGAAGCATATCATTTCACGATTCAGGGTACCTCGAATGTTGATATCTAATGGGGGGTTTCATTTCGTCAACAACAAGGTAAAGGCCCTTGCTAGCAAGTTCGGCATAGACCATCGAGTTGCCACTTCATACCACCCTCAGACGAATGGTCTTGCCGAAGTGTCGAACAGGGAGATCAAGACTATATTGCAGAAAGTCGTCCGCCCTGACCGAAAAGATTGGTCACAGCTTTTGGACTCGGTCTTGTGGGCATATAGGACTTCTTTCAAGACGCCTTTGGGTACACCTCCTTTTCGCCTCGTTTATGGCAAGCCGTGCCATTTACCTGTTGAGCTGAGACATAGGTCACTTTGGGCTGTCACTGATATACTTTTGGATCCAGATAGTGTAGGGGATCAGAGGAGGGCAGAGTTAGCTGCCTTGGAGGAGCTTCGTGATACCGCCTTCTCAAACAACCTACAGTACAAGGAGAGAGTGAAGGAGTGACATGATTCTGATATCAGCCACAAGCATTTTGAGACAGGACAGAGAGTATGGCTATTTGATGCTAGGCTTCATCTATTTCCAGGGAAGCTACAGAGCAAATGGAAGCGACCGTATTTGGTGAGAAAGGTACACGATAATGGGAGTATCGACATATCTGAGTTGTCTTTTGAGAGTACCTTTCGAGTGAACGGCCAGCGGCTCAAGCCATATCTAGATCATGAGCCGCGGGTCGTTGATGTTGCCCCGATTCACTTTGCGTGAGATGTGGTCTCTTGACTCACATCTATTGCATCTCACGCCTGATTATCACTGTTCTCCCGACTTGTATAGATCCAGTTGTCCATATCACTCTTTTCTTTAGTCCCACATCCCTTTTCTCATCTTATGATTATGCTATACTTTGGGTGTACTTTACCCTAAGTATAGGGGGGATGTAGGACTCTTGGGTATTCATTTGATTCTTTCTACCCCTATTTTTGTTGCTTGTAATTAGGGATATTTTACCCTAAGTATAGGGGGTAGACCCCTGTACATTCTTCACGCGGCTTTCCCTTCGTGTACAGCCGGATATACTTAGGATTATTTGATTCTAAGTATAGGGGGAAATGCTGAGACCCTCTTGCATTTCCATTCATTCATTCGTCTTTGTATTTAGCCTTCCTTTTCACTTCCCTATACTCAGCACGAGTTATGTCTTCTTCATCGCTCTTAAATCTGAGGACATCGTTCGAGCTAAGTATAGGGGGTGTGTATATATTTCATATATACTTTAGCCATAACTCGTACTTTGTGTGAGTGTGTTAATAAATAAAAATGGCTAAAACCTAAAAATCCATAAAAATTAAAAACTTTTTTCCTTGTAAATACACATTTTTTTATTGCACATACATAGCTATTGTACAAAACTATTTTTGTAAAAATGTTTGTAAAAACTTTTTGTGTAAATAGGGCGTAAATATGTGCATATCAAAATTATGTATATAGTACAAAAGTTTTCCAAAATGTTTTGAAAATCAGAAGCTTGCAAAAACCGTGTGTAAATTTGTGTAAATATTTTGCAAAACTTGCATTCATGCATACATTCATGGTTTCAAAACATTTTTTCAAAAATTTTGCATATGTGTAAATATTTGTAAAATTGCATCTTTGTAAATACTTGTATAGTTTTTCCTGGATTATAGTTGACATTTAAACTAGCATATAATTAAATTGGAAAATGGAGCTTGGTTAAGATCTGAATCCACCTAATTATAAGAGGAACCTTATAGGGCTTAGGGTTAAGGCTTTTCAGGTCCATGGTGACTTAATTCTTTGAGTCCACTAGGCTGTGATCATATGTCATCTCAATGAGCCTATGTAGAGCACTTAACAACATGCGCATGACTCATATAGACAATGGCTTGACTTGGACCCGCACTTTACACCGAGCTCTCTACAAATGAGGTGGTGAGGAGGCAGTCTTCCTTGACTTGGGGTAGCATATGAGGGTTGTACTTCTAAGCAGAACCTCTCTTCTTCTTTTAGTGAAGGAAGTGCGTCTCAACTTGGTCTGGTTGCCATGAGGTCTAACGACAGGAGTTGTGGGTTGTAATAATGCTTCAAAAGAGGGAGAGTCTACTGGCTCAAGAGGAAAAACTCCTTATGTACATATGCTGCACCGCGTAAATATGTTGTATAGATGCACTTGAAAAAAAAATGCAAAAAGAAAATAACTCCAAAAAAAGTGGTGGGTCTGAGAGAAAATGATACCCACCGGAGTATGTATATATTGCAATAAGCAAAGCTTGAGACTCATTTCCATCTTATGTAGCTTGCAACAGGGAGACTCAACTACACTGGTTGAGCTCCCAAGGATACATGGCTACACTGGACATGGTCCATTCTCTTCTTCCCCCTCTTCTTGAGCCGGTTGAACTTGATCTTAGAAGGGAATACCCCGCTCCTCGAGGAAAGAGTGGCCAGACTAGGGTCATAGAGTTACCTTGCTGAGGAGGGTTGTCAAGTTGCTACTTATGAGGTGGAGAGCTATACCTCACATACTTTGTACAAGGAAAGATTCATGGTCTTCAGGGTTTGTGTATGTAGACTTGTTCTGATCTGGATTGTTGAGGAGTCTTGACTATAGATTAGTGGATCTTAGAGGTTGTTGATTTTTAAACTTAAGTCCAAATAAGGTTCCGACACAATAATAATCCAAAGATCTGACCGAGCTCCATATTTCAATTTAATGAAGGCAAGTTTAATAATCAACATTTATCCATGCATTTTCTCCTCTTTTTCTTTTTCATTTTCTTTTTTTTACTTCTTTTTCAAATAAGTGTTTGCTAAGGGACTAGCAAAGTTAAGTATAGGGGGATGATGAATACCCATTCATCACTCTTTATTCTTTTATTTTAGCTACAAAACAGATGCAAAACACATGTATATTCATGTAAATAGAATAAGTTACCATCTTGCATGCATTGTGTAAATAGGCATATTTAGCATGTTTTTGTGCATAAATAAAAGAATAAAGAAATAAAAGAAAAAGGGGGAGATATTTAGAATAAATATTGAGTGACCTAATCCCATGGGAGGGCTCAGTATTGGCCTGACCGCAAAAGAGTTCAAGTAGAGATAGATAGGGAAGCTCAATTATATGTACATATACCTATGTAAATAAATAAAAATTATTTTCCTCTTGATAAAAATAAAAATGGGTGTTTATTAATTTGTACATATTTGTAAATATAAAACTAAAATAAACATGGGAAAAATAAAAGAAAAATAAAAAGAAATAAAATTCCTTCATCATTGTGTATATACCATTTACATAGAACCATACATCTATTTATTTATTTTCCCCTTGTAAATAACTAATAAAAATCCATTAAAAATATTTTCACATTCCATGTTTTATGATGTAACTAAATAAAATAAAAATTATAAAAATAAAAATAAAATAAAAAGAAATAAAATAAAATCTAAATCCACCTTGTATATATACCATGTATATATGTAAATAAAACTATTTATTTAACCTATGTAAATAAATAATAAAAAAACCCTTTTATTCCAAATTTTATTCAGAAATAAATAAAATATAAAATTGGAATAAATGTATAAAAATAAACAATTAAAAATTAAAAATAAAAATTTCATATTGTATATACCTATATATAATAAAAATATTTTGTAAATACCTAATTTATATTTTAAAAAAATAAATAAAAATCACTAAAAAATTATTTGAAAATAAATAAACATTTTTCAAGTTTTAACTTTTCCAAAATTCGATCATTTATTATTTTTTATTGAATTTCCATTAATTATTAAATGGCGCGCTCTAATTGGTCCACGGGGAATGATGACCCCCGGTCTACTCCCCCCCGGACCTTTTCCCCCGCGGATCTCGATGCAGACCTGACTTCACTTAATTCTCTAAGCCAGATCCGAGCTCCATTTACCCAAACCCCAGGTCCTAATCGTTCTTAATACATCCGAGATCCACGCCGAAGCACCCGCCAAGGGATCCGTGCTTCACGTAACCCTGCCCGACCCCATCTTCTCGGACCTGCAGTGGTATTTAGCTTAACCTCCGCCACACTTTTCAATCCATCCTTGGCTGTGCCTCTTCATACCAGGACCTCCACCTTGCTCCCCTGAGTGACAACTTCGTGAGAGAGGTGTCAAAGAGAGGAGAGGAGACCTCCAGCTATCGATCCGGCGATGTCTTCCGCCATGCACCACTGCGAGGTGCGCCAGAGCCTCGAGCATCGACGACCCTTCGAGGGTACGACCCAGAGCTCACCGAGCTCATCCCCAGTCGACTGCATCCATTAGGTAGACCGGATTACTTCTGGTTTCCCTTAATTTCATCTTTCGCCCAATTCGCTCCGCCGCCATCTCCGACCGATTCCACCCGCTCCGATTATCTTTCCGCTCATCTGACCTGACCATCATCTCTGTGAGACCCCTCTCCACCTTCTGCACCCACGCACCTACCTTGGTTCACCCCGGAACCAAGGCCCGACCTCCACCGTCGTCGCCTCGCCGGAGGTCTTCCATTCCGACGCACCCGACCACCTTTTTGCCCCTAACCGGGTCGAAGCAGTTTGCCCTCGACCCAGGAAGCTTCCTAGGCTATTTTGCAGGTGAAGGTGACCCATCTAAGGGTTGAGACATTTCAGCCCAGGAGCTTTGCTCCTCCGTCATCGCCGGACCGCTCCGGTGGACCCCGGCCTCATCAGAGGCATCTAGCAACTGCAGAACATCTTGGAGAGCATTTCTACCATCTCAGCAGCCCAGGAGGAGGCCCAGCACGCCCGTGGTGCTCCGGAGAAGTTCACCGGAGCTTTGTTCTTCCAGGACCCTCCTACGTCGTCCGTTCTGCCTCGACGCTCCAAATCTGATCCGAGCCATCTATTTGAGGAGCAACTATCCACCGTCCGATCCTTTCGAGGCCTGATCGGACCGTCCATCTAGACGAAGGGCTGCCCTCACTTCGCAGCCGTCCGATTCACATGTGGCTGCCCCTCGTCCGTTGTATCCAAGCGCCGGTCTTCGAAGAGACGCCAGCTGCATCTCCACCGTTCAATCTGCCACGCGGCATGACTTCGGTCGTCCACTTTTAATAAGGGGTAAATATCCCTTAGGCCCTTTCTCGTTTCTGTTTTTATTAGTTAGTCCTGTAAATATTGAATCTAGTTGTTTTTATTTTGGAAAAATTTCACTCTAGACGTGAATGTTTACCTTATTTGCATTATAGTACTTTCATATGTGGTCCACGTGCATCGACACGTGAGGTTTTGGTCAAATTGAATATTCTACCCTGTGCTTTCTGTGCATTATGGTTTGCATGTTTTAAAATAGACTTTACAGTTATACCCCTCCGTGCTTGGTTCACGTGCCTCGCGCGTGCAGTTTGGGCTTTTTGCATGTTCGGACCCTGAGCTTTTTACATGTGTTACTATTAGGTCCCTAAAATTTGTTTTCTTTACATTTAGGTCCTTGTGAACTAGGAGCCTTTGTTTGATTTAAATAAAATATCAAATTTAACCCAAATTACGTAAAATTTGGCCATGTGGTTCATGCCACTGTTTAAAAATTTCCCTACCTTTTGGGTACATTTTTTAGACTTTTTAGTATTTTTAAAAATTCAAAAACAATAGTTTTTACTTCTGTCCAGTTTAGAAAATCATAAAAAAATTTAAAAACTATTTTAAAAATTCCAAAAAACTCAGGTTTTGTTAATTTTGTTGTGTTTGATTTTCTGTGTGATTTTTATTATTTTTGGATATATCAAAACCTTAAAAATTTAAAAAATACTTAAAAACTTATAAAAATTCTAAAAAATTATAGAAAAACCAAAAAAATACAAACTCTTTTTCTGAATTTTCTTTGCTATTTCTATTTCTCACAAAAATTACCTTCAGGATGTGAAAGACCTATTTGATATTTTTCATTGGACTTTGAATCCTAGCTGGACAGATTGCTCCTGTTCTTGCCTTCTTTGATTTTTAGAAAATTCTATAAAAATTGTAAAAATCTCAAAAATTCACCAAAAACATTAAAAAACCTAAAAAACATAAAAATATTTTTGTTTGATTTTTTGGAGCCTTTTTGAGTGATTAAATAATTTGTTGAGTTTGCCTTGTTTTGACTTTTTCTTATTTTCCTTTATTATTAAAAATCGAAAAAAAATTAAAAATAATTAAAAATCCACCAAAAATACTTGTTTTTATTTTCTTTTGTATTGAGACTACTTCGTAGGTCGTGAAATCAACTCGTGCTCCCTGAGTCTGACCCTGGGTGCTACACTAGGATAATCTCATAGCTAGAACCGCTATTTTTGTGTTGATTGTTTTATTTCTATATTTGGTGGTCTGATCTTTATTTTTCTTGATTGACTGGATTTCTCTATTCGGGTCACAGCGACTCTGAATATTTATATCAGATCCCGATAGTGAGATTTTAGGTCATCAGAATGGCGCCGTTGCCGGGGAGCACGACTTAGTAGTCGTTTTTATTTTCATTTTACTTTCTTTTCTTTTTCGCAGCTTTCCGCGGCATACTCTTCGTCCGCGACTTTTTACGGCTTTTTGTTTTTCTTTTATTTTCATTTTCTTTTATTTTGTTTTATTTTGTTTTTGTTTGTTTTGAGTGTTTATTTTTATTCACATTTTTGTGCATATACACTTTTTCCTGTTTAGTTGCTTTGTTTATCTGGTCTGTGACACTCTTCTTGTTTACTTGTGAGGGCCCGAGGACTCTCGATCCGAGTCGCAACGACCCGAGAGTAATTATTTTTACCTGACTCGGATTGACTGATTATATTCGGTCATCACTTATAGTGAAGGAAGTGCGTCTCAACTTGGTCTGGTAGCCGTGAGGTCTAACGACAGGAGTTGTGGGTTGCAATAATGCTTCAAAAGAAGGATAGTCCACTGGCTCAAGAGGAAAAACTCCTTATGTATATATGCTGCACTTTGTAGATATGTTGTATATATGCACATAAAAAAATACAAAAAGAAAAGAATAACTCCAAAGAAGTGGTGGGACTGAGAGAAAATGATAATCCCACCGGAGTGTTTATAGTGCAATAAAGTAAAGCTTATGTTATCCATGTTCCATTTCATTAGGCTTGCAGCAGGGAGACTTAGCTACAGTGGTTGGGCTCCCAAGGATACATGGCTACACTGGCCATGATCCATTCTCTTCTTTCCCCTCTTCTTGAGCCGGTTGTACTTGAACTTGTAAGGGAATACCCCGCTCCTCGAGGAAAGAGTTGTCAGACTAGAATATTAGAGTTACCTTGTTGGGTATGGTTGTCACTTTACTACTTCTGAGGTGGAGAGCTATACCTCACTTACACAGTACGAGGAAAGATTCATGGTCTTCAGGGTTTGTGTATGTAGACTTATTCTGATCTAGATTGTTGAGGAGTCTTGACTATAGATTAGTGGAACTTAGAGGCTGTTAAGTTTTAAACCTAAGACCAAATAAGGTTCTGAAAAATAATAATCCAAAGATTTGACTGAGCTCCATACTTCAATTTAATGAAGACAAGTTTAATAATCAGCATTGATTCCTCTTTCTTTCCCTTCTTTTTCTTTTCTTTTCTTTTTCACTTCTTTTTCAAATAAGTGTTTGCTAAGGGACTAGCAAAAGTAAAGTATAGGGAGGTGATGAATCATCATTCATCACTCTTTATTCTTTTATTTTAGCTAAAACTCTTTGCAAAACACCATGTATAGGTTTGTAAATACAATAAATTATTAAAATCCATGATTTGTGTATATATTAATATTTAGCATGTTTTTGTGCAAAAATAAAAGAATAAAGAAATAAAGAAAAAGAGGGAAATATTTAGAATAAATATTGAGTGACCTAAACCAAAGAGAGGGCCCAATATGGGCCTGATCGCCAAATAAAATAAGTAGAGAGAGATAGGGCAACTCAACCTTGTGAAAACCCCCTCTTATGTATATATTTGATTTTCATAAAAATAAAAATATATATGTGTTTCTCACAATTTGTATATATTTTTAAAAACAAAATAAAAATAAAAAAGAGAATAAAAACAAAAATAAAGTAATTTCTCTCTCTTCATGTTGTACATACCATATATATATGTACCTAATACATCTATTTATTTTACCCTTGTAAATAAACAATAAAAATCAGGTAAAAATTATTTTATATCCCAAATTTTATGTTGTAAATAAATAAAATATAAAATTGGGATAATTGTACAAAAATAAACTAATAAAAATAAAAATTGAAAATACATAGGTATTTATATATGTATATAATATTATATTATGTATATACATTAATTTTTTTTCAAATAAAATAAATAAAAATCACTGAAAATTACTTTGAAAAATAATAAACATTTTTTATTTTATATATATTTTCAAATAAATTCATTTGTTATTTTTAAAATAATTTATAAATAATTTTAATTTCTTGGATTCTGATTGGTCCACGGGGGTTTGTTGACCCCCGGTCAACTCCCCCCCCCTAGGACACATCTCTGCAGATCTCGGTTTTGACCTGGCTTCTCCAAATTTTCGCACCTCGATCCGCTCTCCATTTCCTCAAACCCCAGGCTCCGATTGTCGAGCTAAGATCCGTGATTCACGCCCGCCATCTCATCTAGGAGTCCGCTCCTTGAGCCTTGGAATGCGCGCCCGATCCCCATCTTCTCAGACCCTTGCTCGTATAAAGCCTGAACCTCAACCACCAATTCACGCATCTTTGGCCATTGCCTTCGGCTCCCAGGACCTCAATTCCCTTGGTTGAGTGACAGCAAGCATGAGGGATTGATTGCAGTGAGGAACAAGGTCGTTAGCCTCAGATCTGGCGACCCACATCACCGCGCTCCGCCACCGGCGAGCTCGAGCCTCTGGAGGCATCGCTCCATCGAGGCAAAGACCCAAGGAGGTAGCAGACCTCTAGCCCAGACGACTGCAACCATCAGGTAGACTCGTTAGCCTTTAGACCGCCGTAGATTTCGATTTTTCAGATTCCGGCCGCTGCCCTTCGCCGACCATTTCTCGACGCTCCGTTCACCCATTTGCCCATCCAACAGCACCTACACCTGCACAAGACTTCTCTCCGTGTTATCCACACATCCATTCCACCTTGTTCACTCAGGAATAGGGAACTCGGTTCTCCTCCTCCGCCGCTCGCCGGAGAGCCACACTCTGCCACGCCCGATCGCCCACTTCGCCCGTAACCGGGTCGAGGCATTTTGCCCTCGACCCAGCGTTCTTCCTGTCCAGGTTTGAAGGCAAAGGAGCCCTCATCTGGAGGCCCGACTACCGAAGAATAGAAGCTCCAAGTCTCTTCATCGTCGGAGCACTCCGGTCGCTCCCGGCCTCATTGGGGCCCACCAGCAGTTGTGGACCACCTTCAGCTTCGATTCGCCCATCTCAGCAGCCTTGGAGGAGACCTCCGGCGCGAGCAATGGCCGCCCGAGCTTCGCCGGTGACCACTTCATCCAGAGCTCTCTCTCACCATTCGATCAAGCTTCCCTGTCAGGTCTTATCTTCACCATCCAATCGTGGGGAGCTAGCAGCTGTCCGATCCATCTACGTATCGGGTCCGAGGCGTAGATCATCGAAGGGGTATCCACAAATCACAGCCATCCAATCATATGTGGAGCCCCCTCCAGCCGTTGGATCTTAATAATAAGGGTAAATATTACTTAGGCCCTTCCATTTTGAGCATTTACTTTTCAGTCTTGTAAATATTTTGAACGTTGTTTTTATTTTGGGTAATTTATAAGTAGGACCACGTGCTTGTTTTTTTGCAAACCAGACCCTCTGTATGTGGAGCACGTGCATCGACACGTGACTTGTGGAACAATTGCATATTTTACCCTGTGATTTAGTGCTGTTTCTGTTTACATCTTTATTAATAGGTATGATAGATATGCCCTTGTTTTTGTGAATCACGTGCGTGCCTTGTGCCCTTCTAGGCTTTTTGCAAGTTTCACCCTGTACTTTTTACACGTGTTATTTATTGGGCGTAAACTTTTCACTATTTGCACTTAGGTCCTCGTGAGCTATCTGTCTTTGATTGGCTAAGTAAAATACCAAATCAACTCCAAAAATCGTGAAATTTGGATACGTGGCCCTTGCCAATGAGTAAAAATTTCACTAATTTTTTAGGACATTTTTGTTGCCATTTTATATTTTTAAAAATTCAAAATTCCTCATTTTTGCTACTATTTCAATTTAAAAATCAACTAAAAATATTAAAAACTCTATAAAAATTCTAAAAAATTTGTGGTTTGCTTATTTTTTTGTGTTCTTGCTTCCGTCAAAATTTTTTTTGATTCGGACTTACTAAAACCTTAAAAATTGAAAAACTTTAAAAAAGCTATAAAAATCATTAAAATTTCTAAAAATTCAAAAAAATGCTATTTCTTCATCTGTAGTTAGGATTTTATTTATAGTTTTTCATAAAATTGTCTCCAGATTTTTAAAGGCTATTTTTATGTTTTTAAATAGCCTTTCAAATCTGGCTGCACGGTAGCTTTTATTTTTAGCCTTCTTTTGTTTTTATAAAATCCATTAAAAATTACAAAAATATGAGAAAATTACCAAAAACACTTAAAAATTCATAAAACTCAAAAATATTTTTATTTTAATTTTCTGATCTATTTTGATGTGTTGAATAAATGGTTGATTATGACCTTTTTCCTTTTCTTTTACATTTTGTTTATAATTAAAAATCACAAAAAAATTGAAAAGATAAAAAAATCCACCAAAAATATTTGCTTTATTTTATTTTTGATTTTAGACAACTTCGTAGGCTTTTTAGCCATCCCGTGCTCCTTGAGTTCGACTTGAGTTCAACCTCGATCGCTATACCAGGTTAAATAAAATAGCGAGACCGCTTTTCGACTTTATTGATTGATTATTTTATTTGGTGGTCTTCTTTTGTTGATTGACTAAGCTTCGAGGTTCGGGTCGCAATGACCCGTATTTTTACCTTTACCTGGATCACGAAATGTTACAATCATCAGCCTCCACTATTGTTCTTGCTGGTAGGGACGAGGACCCGACTGGTAGTGGTATTGTGGCTGCTGGGAGTACTGGGGTTGTTGTTGGTGACTGGACGACCCACCCTGAGCTAGAGGCTGTTGTTGTTGGGATGAGGTGCCTCCGGTAGTCCACCTGAATCTAGTATGATCTCAGCAGATCTCGGGCGACTACCGGTCATACCAAATCCTGTTGACTTCCATCAATGGTTCCTGCTCATACGGGAACGGGGGAAGGACTACTGATGGCTAATCTTGTTAGTACACCACCATCTAAGTGTCCTTAGATGGTAGTGTTTGAGAGTACGGGTGTTGTGATGAGACGGAAAATCAACGAGAGATTAAGGGAGATAAATATCACTGGTCGTTGCGACCTCAATCCCTCGAATCGGTCTCAAGAAGAAAAATAGACCACCAAAATAGAATAATAAGTCAAAAAGCCAAATAGCGGTCTCGCTATTTATTTAACCTAGTATAGTGATCAGGGTCGAACACAAGGAGCACGGATTGGCCGAAAAGGCCTACGAAGTAGTCAGAAAATCAAATAAAACAAGTCAAAAAAAAGCACAATCAACAAATTATTAAACACTAAAAAAACAAATCAGAAAATTAAAATAAAATTATTTTTGGATTTTATGATTTTTAGGTGTTTTTTTGTAATTTTCTCAGATTTTTATATTTTTTTGTTAATTTATAAAAATAGAATAAGGCTAAAAACCGAAATCCATGTGCAGCAAGATTTGAAAGACTATTCAAAAATATGAAATAGTCTCTAAAAATCTGGAGGCAATTTTATATCGAACTATAAATAAAAATAAGCAACAAGAAAAGAAATTGTACTTTTTTTATTTTTTTAGAATTTTTTAAAAATTTGGTAAGATTTTTAGGTTTTTAAATTTTTAGGTGTTTTATAAATCCAAATGCAGCCAAAATCGAACTGGAGCAAGAAGACAACAAAACTAATAGTAGATAACTTTTTTGGAATTTTTAGAGGGTTTTTTATCTTTTTAATTGATTTTTTAATTCAAACAGTAGTAAAAACAAGGGTTTTTGAATTTTTAAAAATAGAAAAACAACTCAAAAATGTCCCAAAAAATTAGTGAATTTCTTAACATATTAGTAGGGTCAATATGACCAAATTTCACAAGATTTGGAGTTTATTTGACATTTAATTCAACTAATAGAAAGGGCACAACACACAGGGACCTAAATGTAAAAAAAATAAGTTCAAGGGCCAAACTGATATCACGTGTTAAAAACCTGGGGCCAAAGTTGCAAAAAGCCCAGAAGGGCGCGAGGCACGCACATGATTCACATTCACAGGGACTAAAATGTCATCCCCATTTATAAAGATGTAACCCGTAACATCACAAAATTCTAGGACAAAATATGCAAATGTTCCACAAATCACGTGTCGATGAACGTGCTCCACATATACAGGGACTAAATCTCAAATATTTAAAGTTTGAGGTCCTACATGCAATTTACCCAAAATAAAAACAACTACTATAAATATTTACAGGACTAAACTATAAATGCGAAAGGAAGAGGGGCCTAAGTGATATTTACCCCTATATTATGATCCGATGACTGGCAGGGGGTCTTCTAAAGATCAGATGGCTGAGATACACTAACGCCCCTTCGGCGATGAGCGTCCTAGATCTGATCCGCAAATTGATCGAACGATGGAAAACCTCCATCAGATAGATGGCTACGATCTAAACCGGTGCGAGGGGGCTCAATGACGGCTCCGGAGGCTCCTGGAAGAACAAGTTGCCGGTGACTTTTGTCGGGCCAATGTGCGCGCGAGGGACCTCCTCTGGTGCTGCGGAGATGGGCTAATCGAAGATGAGGGTCGTCTGCCGAGATTGGTATGCTCAGATGGGGTAGGGAGGACCTTAAGGGTCCCCGACGACGAAGAGTAGCTGGAGTTGTTGTTTTTCAATATTGGGACCTCCATATGAGGGAATTAGACATTCAAACCAGCACAGAAAGAAAGAGGGTCGAGAGTAGAACCTTGACCTGTTAGCGGGCGAAATGGGCGATCGGGGGAGTCGGCGCATGGGTCTCCGGCGAGCGACGGCGGGGGAGACCCGAGTTTCTTGTTCCGTGGCAAAATTGGATGATCGGAGGGGTGAAGATGGTGCGGAGGAGACTTGTAGAGATAATAGGATGGTCGGATGGGGGAATGGTCAATCGGAGCGGTGTGGATTGGCCGGCGAAGGCCGGCGGCGCGAAACCTAAAAATCGAGAATCAAACGAAGCTACTGGCTGAAGGGACTACCTGATGGTCGGAAGCGTCGGTGCTAGAGGTCAGCTACCTCCTGGGATCCTCGCCTCGATGGAGCGATGCCTCCAGAGGCTCGAGCTCGCCGATGGCGGAGCGCGGCGGCGATGAATGCCGGATCTGAGTCTACAGTGTCTCCTTCCTCACTGCAACACCCCCTCGGGCTTGTTGTCGCTCAAGGCAAGAGAGTGGATGTTCTGGGAGTCGAAGACGGAGGCCAAAGATGAGTGGAATTGCGGCTCGAGTAGAGGTTATATACAGGTGCAGGTCCGATAAGATGGGAGTGGAGCGCGCGGATCGATGCATGGAGCCCTAACGAGAGGGTCGGTCGTGAATCTCGGATTGTTTGTCGATAGTCGGAGCCTGGGGTTTGGACGAATGGATGGCGGATCACGTCAGGAAAATATGGAGAAATCGGGTCGGCGACGTGGATCCGCTGAAAGGTGGTCTTGAGGGGGGGAGTTGACCGGGGGTCAACATCCCCCGTGGACCAATGGGAAAATTCCAGCAATGAAATTATTTGTAAATTCATTTTAAAATAGTAAATGCTTTTAGTTTAAAAATATTTACAAAATAAAAAATGTTTATTTATTTACAAAGTATTTTTTAGTGATTTTTATTTATTTTTTAAGAAAATAAATTATGTATATACATTATATATTATTATATACAAGTATAAATACCAATGTTTTTTTTATTTTATTATTTTATTTTTGTATAATAATCCCAATTTTATATTTTATTTATTTACAACATAAATTTTGTGATATAAAATAATTTTTATTTTATTTTTATTATTTATTTACAAGGGTAAAATAAATAGGTCTTTTATTCTTATATACATGATATATGTACATTGAAGAGAGAGAAAATATTTTTTTTATTTTATTCTTTCTCATTTTTGTTTTATTTTTATAAGTATATACAAAAATAGAGAAACACATTTTTGTTTTTATTTTTATGAGAATGAAATATATACATAAGAGGGGGATTTTATACAAGGTTGAGTTGCCCTATCTCTCTCTACTTATTTTATTTTGCAGTTAGGCCAATGATTGACCCTTCCTTGGGTTCAGGCCACTCAATATTTATTCAAAAAATTTCCCTCTTTTTCTTTATTTCTTTATTCTTTTGTTTTTGCACAAAAACATGCTAATTATTGCTATTTACACAAAGCATGCAGTTTGATAATTTATTATATTTACAAACATATACATGGTGTTTTACAAAGATTTTTAGCTAAAATAAAAGAATAAAGAATGATGAATGAGGATTCATCACCCCCTATTGCTAGTCCCTTAGCAAACACTTATTTGAAAAAGAAGTGAAAAAGAGAAAAGAAAAAGAAAAAGAGGGGGAAAATGAATCAATGTTGATTATTAAACTTGCCTTCATTAAATTGAAGTATGGAGCTCAGTCAGATCTTTAGATTATTAATGTGTCGGAACCTTATTTGGACTTAGGTTTAAAACTTAACAACCTCTAAGTTCCACTAATCTATAGTCAAGACTCCTCAACAATCCAGATCATAACAAGTCCACATACACAAAACCTGAAGACCACGAATCTTTTCTCGTACTGTGTAAGTGAGGTATAGCGCTCCACCTCAGAAGTAGCAAAATGACAACCCTCCCCAACAAGGTAACTCTAATACCATATTCTGGCAAATCTTTCCTCGAGGAGCGGGGTATTCCCTTCTAAGTTCAAGTTCAACTGGCTCAAGAAGAGGGGGAAGAAGAGAATGGACCATGGCCAGTGTAGCCATGTATCCCTGGGAGCTCAACAAGTGTAA
Source organism: Ottelia alismoides (assembly GCA_037367405.1). Taxonomy (NCBI): domain Eukaryota; kingdom Viridiplantae; phylum Streptophyta; class Magnoliopsida; order Alismatales; family Hydrocharitaceae; genus Ottelia; species Ottelia alismoides. The sequence continues at coordinate 58,053 of JAZKJV010004450.1, read as the reverse complement.
CTAAGTCTCCCTGCTGCAAGCTTCATAAGATGGAACATGTATAACATAAGCTTTGCTTTATCGCACTATATACACTCCGGTGGGATTATCATTTTTTATCAGACCCACCACTTTTTTGGAGTTCTTTTCTTTTTGCATTTTTTCTGATGTGGATATTTACAACATATATACAAAGTGCAGGATATATACGTAAGGAGTTTTTCCTCTTGAGCAAGTAGACTATCCCTCTTTTGAAGCATTATTGCAACCCACAACTCCTGTCATTAGACCTCACGACTACCAGACCAAGTTGAGACGCACTTCCTTCACTATAAGAAGATGAGAGGTTTCGCCTAGAAGTACTACCCTCATATGCTACCCTAAGTCAAAGAAGACTGCCTCCTCACCACCTCATCCGGAGAGAGCTCGGTGTAAAGTGCTTGTCCAAGTAAAGCCATTATCTGTAAGAGTCATGTGTGTGTTGTTAAGTGCTCTACTTAGGCTCATCGAGATGACATATGATCATAGCCTAGTGGACTCAAAGAATTAAGTCACCATGGACCTAAAAAGTCTCAACCCTAAGCCCTATAAGGTTCCTCTTAGAATTAGGTGGATTAAGATCTTAACCAAGCTCCATTTTTCAATTTAATTCCAGGCTAGTTTAAATGTCAACTATGATTCTGGAAAAACTGTACAATATCTACAAAGATGCAATTTTTACAAAATTTTAAAAATGTGCAAAATTTTTGAAAAATGTTTTGAAAACATGGATGTATATATGAATGCAAGTTTTACAAAATATTTACACAAGATTTTTGCAAACTTTTGTTTTTCAAAACATTTTACAAAAAAATTGTACTATATACATAATTTTGATATCAAAATATTTACAAACTATTTACACAAAAGATTTTTACAAACATTTTTACAAAAATAATTTTGTACAAATAGCTATGTATGTGCAATAAAAGAATTTTATTTATAAGGAAAATTTTTTAATTTTTATGAATTTTTAAGGGTTTTTAGCCATTTTTATTTATTAAGACACTCACACAAAGTACGAGTTATGGCTAAAGTATATATGGAATATATACCACACCCCCCCTATACTTAGATCGAACGATGTCCTCAGAGTAAATCAAGAGCGATAAAGAAGACGTAACTCGTGCTTAGTATAGGGAAGTGAAAAGGAAGGATACATACAAAGACGAAATGAAAGAATAGAAATGAAAGAGAATCTCGGGGTTTCCCCCTATACTTAGGATTAAGTAATCCTAAGTATAGCACGCTGTATACAAAGGGAAATCCGAGTGAAGAATGTACAGGGTCTACCTCCCCTATACATAGGGTAAAATATCCCTAAGTATAGGCAGCAAAACAGAGGTAGAAATGAATCAAAAGGAACTCAAAAGTCTCACACCCCCTACACTTAGGGTAAAGTGCACCCTAAGTATAGCATAATCAAATATGCAAAAGGGTGTTGGACTGAAGAATAGTGTGATATAGACAACTGGATCTATACAAGTCGGGAGAACAGTGATAATCAGGCATGAGATGCAATAGATGTGAGTCAAGAGACGACATCTCACGCAAAGTGAATAGGGGCAACATCAACGACCAGCGACTCATGATCTAGATATGGCTTGAGCCGCTGCCCATTAACACGAAAGGTACTCCTAGAAGACAACTCAGATATATCAATACTCCCATTATCGTGTACCTTTCGGACCAAATAGGGTCCATTCTATTTTCTATGTAGCTTCCCTGGAAATAATATCAACATGGCATCGAACAACCATACTCGTTGTCCTGGCTCAAACTGCTTGTGGCCAGCGGAGTGCATGGGGAAAGGGGACGGCTGGGTCCTTCTTAGATGAAGGACGAGGATCGGGTCTGGGCTACTCAAGCACGACAGAATCCACACATACATCATCAATCAACACAGGACGATCAGAAAATAACAAACCCTTTCCTTTATTTGCAGAAATGTCCTGAGGTACATGAATAGCAGGAAAAACAACAAGACTAGCAGTAGAACTGGAAATGGTGGCCTAAGCACCACCCTAGGCATATGAACTCGCGGCATCAGTACAACGCTCTGGCTCGGCAACTGGTATGGTGGCATCAGTACCACCTCCTCCATCTGGTGAAGCGACGGCCTCAGTACCATCGGCTAGATCATCGTTCTTGGTGCCGTCGGTGATGTGAGCGAATTCGATGGACTAAGGTAGATGAATCACTAAGGTCGTTGTGACCTCAGTCACTCGGGACTCAGATCTCAATCAAGAAAGAGATTAAGACCACCAATCAGAGCTAAAAATCGTTGAAATACAAAATAGCGGTCTCGCTATGATATTAACCTGGGATAGCACCCAGGGTCGAACTCAGGGAGCACGAGATGGCCCCGCGGCCTACGAAGTAGTCTAGAATAAAGAGAAATAAAAACAAGTGATTTTTGGTGGATTTTTAATATTTTCATATTTTTTGGAATTTTTAATAATAAAGAAAATAAGAAAACAATGAAAACAAGCAACTTTCACCAATTATTTAATTACTCTAAAATGGTCAAAAAATTCAAACAAAAATATTTTTAGAATTTTTATATTCTTTACTATTTTTGGTGAATTTTTAATTATTTTATTATTTATAGAATTTTATAAAAATGAAAGAAGACTAAGACAAATGAAGACTATCCAGTCAGGCTTTAAAGACCATTTAAAAATATCAAATGGTTTGATCAAGGCCTGGAGGTATTTTTCCTGTAAAGTAGAAGTAAAAGGAAAAATTAGGAAAAAGATTTATTAATTTTTGGGTTTTCTGTGATTTACGAGAATGTTTATGAGTTTTTCAAGGTTTTTTAGTTTTTATGGTTTTTATAAATCCAAAAATGGCCAAAACTGGTCAGAAAATCAAATAAACAAAAACACACAAAATCTGATTTTTTGTAATTTTTAAAAAGGTTTTTATATTTTTTATGAATTTCAAATCTGAACAGGCAGAAAAATGGATGTTTTTGAATTTTTAAAAATAATAAAAGGGCTCAAAAATTTTCCCAAATATTGGTGAAAATTCTACGCAGTGGCAGTAGAATTTGATATTTTATTTAATTTTCACTTAATTTGGATGAAATTTGATATTTTATTTAAAACAAACAAGAGCCCAAAGTGCATAGGGACTTGTTTGTAATAAAAATATCTTCTGGGGGCTAAAGAGTAACGGAACCAGAAATCGGGAGGTCCTAGAGCAAAAAATCCAAGTTTTCACGTGCAAGGCACGTGTACTGGGCACACATGGACTAATATGCAATAAAAATACTTCCCCGGACTTCTTAGCAATAGGTGCTAAAAGTCCAGGGGAGATATTGCAAAATGCCCAACAAATTCAACACATGTGGAAATAAACCATTCACAGGGGCATAAGTGTAATTAACAAGAAAGATATTACATTCATTAACAAACAGAAACTACAACCCAAAGTATGCAAATTCTCCAAAAAACTCACATGACGAAGCATGTGCCTCACATTAACCGGGACGAAAATGCAATAAAAGTAAACAACAAGGTCCTCTATGTAATTTTACCAAACTAGAATAACTACTGAAAATATTTACAGGACTAAAACTAAAATGCAAAACAGGAGGGGGCCTAAGTGAAATTACCCCACTTATGATCCGATGTCTGGTGTGGCGCCACGTGGTGAATCCAATGGCTGCGGGTAGCGGGCGCCTCCTCAAGTAAACCTCGCTCGGATCTGACGGCGGAGGGCTGTCCACGAGGAGGATCTGACGACTGTGGTGCGCTGTGAGTAAACCCTCGCTAGATCGACGGCGGTGAAGATGACACGTGTAGATCGAACGATCTGGAATCAAGGGTGTCTCTTCGTCTGATCGTGTGGTCTGATCACGCCTCCAATGGATCGGACGGTGCGTGGCTCCTCAAATCAATGGCTTAGATCGCATCTGGAGCAGGAGGGCTGAATGGACGGCTCTGGAGGGTCCTCCAAGAACAGGTAGCCGGCGAACTTCGCTGGCCCGATACACGCGCGGTGGACCTCTCCTGCTGCTGCTGATAGGTGGAGAAGAATCACCTCGATGGTCCACAACTGATGCTCCTCTCCGATGAGGCCGGGAACGTCGGAGATGCTCCGGCAATGAAGGCGGAGCTGGAGCTCCAGTGCTGAACGTGAAGACCTCCAGATGAGGCCCTTCTGACCTGAAAAGTGGCACAACAAGAACCTGGGTCGAGGGCAAAGTGCCTCGACCCGGTTAGAGGTGGCGTGGTGGTCGGATGAGGCGAGATGGTCGATCTTCGGCGAAGCGACAGTGGTGAAGATAGAAGTCCCCGCTCCGAGGTGAGTCAGGGGGTGTGAGTGGGTGCTGAAGGTGTGAAGGAGTCTCGTGGGTGTGTGGGTCGAGTCCGATGGTCGAGAGGGTGGCTGAGATGGTCGGAATCGATGGTCGACGGCGAATGGATGATTTGGACGTAAATGAAAATTCAAGAAAGATAGAAAGAACTAGGCTTACTGGATGGTTGATGTCGACTGTGGAAGAGCTCCTGGAGCTTTTGGTCGTCGCCTCGAGGGACGTCGATGCTCGAGGCTCGAGCGCTACTCCTGGGCGGCGCACGGCGGCGATGAGCTGCCGGATCAGTGGCTGGGACACCTCCTCCTCACTACAACACCACCCGCGACTAGCTGTCACTCTAGGGAAGGCAGTGGGGATCCTGGGATGGGAAGGCGGAGCTAAAGATGGTCTGAATAGTGCGGCGGAGCTGCGGTTATAAATGGCTAGGGGTCCGAGATTATTGGAGTCGGGCGATCATATCGGAGCTTGGATCCCCAAAACCCACCCCGGGCGTGGATAAGGGAAGATCAATGAAGGATTAGGACCTGGGATTTGCGGATTTGGGGATCGGATTGAGTGGCGAAAAATCGGAGAAATCGGATCGGGAGACAAGATCCGCGGGCTGGTTGTCCAAGGGGGGAGTTGACTGGGGGTCAACATCCCCCGTGGACCAATCGGGTGCGGTCGCGTATTAAATAATTGGAAATCGAAAAATAAATAGTAGATGGCCGAATTTCAAATAAGTTAAAACATGAAAAATGTTTCTTTTATTTTAAACTAATTTTTTATGAATTTTATTTATTTTTTGAAATAAAAATTAGGTATTTACAAAATAGTATTATTATATATATGTATATACAATATGCATTTTTTATTTTTTATTTTTAATTATTTATTTTTGTACATTTTATTGCAATTTTATATTTTATTTATTTATAGAATAAAATTTGGAATAATTTGGTATTTTTATTTTTTATTAATTATTTACAAGGGCAAAATAATTAGATATATAAAGGTATCTACATGGTATATATACAGTGAAGTCTTTGATTTTTATTTTTATTACTTTTTATTTTATTTTTGTTTTTATAATTTTTATTTTATTTATTTACATTATGAAATATAGAGTATGTACATATTTTTATTGGATTTTAATTTATTTATAGTGATAAATAAATAGATAAAGGGTTCTATGTACATGGCTTTTATACAATGATGAAGGGATTTTATTTTCTTTTTAACTTTCTTTAATTTTTCTCATTTTTATTTTAATTTAATATTTACAAATATATACAAATAAATATATGCCCATTTTTATTATTATTTAGAGGAAAATATTATTATTTATATACAGGTATATATGTACACACATGATTTTCCTTATCTCTCTCTACTTTGGTTTTTATGCGGTCAGGCCCATGCTGAGCCCTCCCTTGGGATTAGGTCGCTCAATATTTATTCTAAATATCTCCCTATTTTTCTTTTGTTTCTTTATTCTTTTATTTATGCACAAAAACATGCTAATTATTCATTTTTACACAATGCATGCTGAATGGTAATTATTATTATTTACATATATCTACATGTGTTCAGCAAAGATTTTGTAGCTAAAATAAAAGAATAAAGAGTGATGAATGGGTATTCATCACCCCCCTATACTTAACTTTGCTAGTCCCTTAGCAAACACTTATTTGAAAAAGAAGTGAAAAAGAAAAAGAAAAATAAAAAGAGGAAAAAGTGCATGGATTAGTGCTGAATTTTAAACTTGCCTTCATTAAATTGAAATATGGAGCTCGATCAGATCTTTGGATTATTGATGTGTCATAACCTTATTTAGACTTAGGTTTAAAACTCAACAGCCTCTAAGATCCACTAATCTATAATCAAGACTCCTCAACAATCCAGATCAGAACAAGTCTACATACACAAACCCTGAAGACTATGAATCTTTCCTTGCACACTGTATGTGAAAGATAGCTCTCCACCTCATAAGTAGCAACTTGACAACCCTCCCCAACAAGGTAACTCTATGACCCTAGTCTGGCCACTCTTTCCTCGAGGAGCGCGGTATTCCCTTCTATGTTCAAGTTCAACCGGCTCAAGAAGAGGGGGAAGAAGAGAATGGACCATGGCCAGTGTAGCCATGTATCCTTGGGAGCTCAACCAGTGTAGCTAAGTCTCCCTGCTGCAAGCTACATAAGGTGGAACCATGAATCTCAAGCTTTGCTTATTTGCACTATATACATACTCTGGTGGGATTATCATTTTCTATCAGACCCACCACTTTTTTGGAGTTATTTTCTTTTTGCATTTTTTTTCGAGTGCATCTATACAACATATACAATGTGCAGCATATATACATAAGGAGTTTTACCTCTTGACCCAGTAGACTATCCCTCTTTTGAAGCATTATTGCAACCCACAACTCCTGTCGTTAGACCTCAAGGCAACCAGACCAAGTTGAGACGCACTTCCTTCACTAAAAGAAGAAGAGAGGTTCCACCTAATTCATTTATATATACCTCCTATATGCCATTTGAATTTTGTTAAAAGCATAGACTCCTATGTCCTCCATCTAGAACAAGTCGATTACAGCAATATTTGGACCGTTAAAATTACTTGTTCTAGATGGAGGGCATTGGAGTCTCTATTTCTGACGAAATTCAAATGACATATAGGAGGGATATAAAGATGAATACTTATGGTGATATTTTGTAAAAAAACTAAAAAAATTTGTCCCATTTTTTCCATATACATATATATATATATAGAGAGAGAGAGAGAGGGGAAAGGGAGCCTACCTCATGAAGTAGGTAATCTTACCTACTTCACATCCAGTTTTGGAAATTTTTTTTATTTTTTTTGGAAAAATACCACCATGGATTTTCATGATTATATCCCTCAAATATGTCATTCAAATTTCGTCAGAAATAGAGACTCCTATTCCCTCCATCCAGAACAGGTAATTTTAACGGTCTTAGATTTGTTGTAATCGATATGTTCTAGATGGAGGGCATAGGAGTCCCTGCTTGTGACGAAAATTGAATGACATATTAGAGGGATATAGTTATGAAAATCCCCGGTGGTATTTTTTAAAAATTAAAAAAATGCAAAAAATGGATGTCAAGTAGGTAAGGTACCTACTTCATGAAGTAGGTTCCCTTTCCTCATATATATATATATATATATATATATATATATATATATGTATGTATGTATGTATGTATGTATGGGAAAAAGGAGCCTACATCGGGTGATGTAGGTAACTTACCTACATCAAGTTCATTTTATTATTATTTTTTATTTTTTTGAAATAAAATCTCATATGATTTTCATCACAATATACCACAATTGTGTCATTCCAAATTCAATTTAATTCAAGACTTCTATCGCATCCATCAATAGTCAAATTTCAACGGTCTCAAAATTTTGAAAATTGACCCCTTTCAGATGTGCATGTGATGAATCCTTGACTCTGACTCTTTATTCTTATATTTTAGCTATTTATCTTCGCAAAACATCATGTAAATAGGTGTAAATACAATAACATAGCACTCAACATGCATGTGTTAGTATTGCATAATTAGCATATATTTGTGTAAAAATAAAAGAATAAAGGAAAATAAAATGGAAGGAGTATTTAGAATAAATACTGAGTGACCCGTGCCCCAAGAGAAGGTTAAGCCTTGACGTGATCGCCAAATAAAATAGGTAGAGAGAGATATGTTTTGCTTTGTGATGTACATATGACCTATATATATAAATTATTATTTTACAAAATAAAAATAAATATTCTTTTTACCTCCTTGTATATAACCCTACAAATAAAACAAAAGCAAAATAAAAATCATAAAAATAAAAATAAAAATAAAACCCTTCCTACTTGTACAAAATACATGTATATATGTCACATCCTCTAATTATTTTATACATGTAAATAAATCTGAAAAATAAAATAAAAATTATTTTGTATTCTTAAAATCATGTGGAAAATAAATAAAATATGAAATTTGGGTATTTATGTAAAAATAATAAAATGTTAATGTACGTAATATATAGGTATATTATACCTGTGTATAATACTATATAGTGTTTATACACTATTTTATTTTTCATAAAAAAATTTAAAATCATAGAAAAATCATTTCAAAATAATAACAAACAATTTTTATTTTATACATTTTGAATTTTGAATTTATTTACTATTTTTTTTGAATTTATAAATATTTTGTAAATTCTAATTTCCTGATTGGTCCATCCTGTTTCATTGACTTGACCCAGGTCAACGCCCTCTTCCAGGGCTGACCCGGCCTGATTCCTTCTGCCGGAGCATTTTCTCCCATTTTTCCCAGTCGGGTCAGGACTCCTTTCGATCCGATCTTGCACCCGAGCCTTTCCCGAGAATCCATCTCCTTCACGGATCCCTAGGAAGGTGTAGATCTTCTTAGGGTTGCGTACTCTCGCTCGATCCTTCCAGCCACCTGGGAAGCCTATAAATCATCTCTTCTACCTTCACTACAGCTCAACTTGTGCCTCACTCCTTCTTCCACCCTTAGACACCTTTGGTTTAGTGACAACGTCCAGAGAGCATCTTCGGAGTAGAATTTGGTAGCGTGAATCTCGCAGCTCAGCTACGTGGCCAGACCTCTGCCGCGTCTGGCCTCCTGGCCTTCCGCAGCTCAGTCGAGGCGATCACCTTGACGCTCACCTCCGCCTGAAGCTTAGGAGCTTCTCTAATCTTTCAGGCATCTATCATATCCCCCGCATTTTCCTTTTTGATTCCATGCATTCCATCTAGCACTGTCGTAAATTCACCTGCTCCGACCAGCCGGTCGGAGCCTCATTAACTACCACCATCCGTTCAGATCGACCCCTCGTTCCATCACTCATCTTGCACCGCAGCCTGATCATCCTTGGAATCGACCCTTAGGTCGAGGTTAAGTCCGAGATCTCTTCCTACCACCTTCACCGGAGATCGATTTCTAATCCCCTCTGCTTCTCTTGTCTTCGTTTGCAATAAACCCTCGTCAGAGCTACATCTTCGAGCGATGCACCCGTTTCAGGTAGTGGTTCACGCAGAGGACCACTTTTGGCCACCCAACTGCTCAGGAGGAGAAGCTCTTGGAGGATCTTGACCACCGAGCCCATTTTACAATTGTCACCTCCATCAGAGCCATCCAGCGGAAGCGGAGCACTCTCACTACTGAGCAGCGCTTGTTGGTCGCCTCATCAGAGCAGTGCAGCATCCAATCCCCGATCGAAGTTCACCCAGGAGTTGTTCGTCCTCCATCCTCAGCTAGCGTTGGATGAAGCTTTCCTCTTTATAGATTACATCTCAGCCGCCGACAGCAGCAGCTTTTTCACCGTTGGATCTGATACCATATGTGATCGTACGTCCCCGACATTGCCTAGCCGTCAGATCTGCGGTATCAGGAGATCAGGATCGTACACCATCGCTCGCCTCTATGCCTACCACGTGCCCCTACATGCACAGTACGCACGCGAAGGGTAATTTCTCTTAGGCCCTTTTAATTTCTGCATTTACTTCCAAGTCCTGTAAAATATTTGTCGTAGTTTATTTTAGATTGTTTAATTTGCAGCTTAGACCCTACAGTTTTAGTATTTGCATTTTAGTTCCTCTAAACCTGAGACATATGCATGTTCACGTGATTTTGTGTGTTATTTGCATGTTTTATCCTGAACTTCCTTATGTTATGTTTTTAGTAGAACTTTTCTGGTAATTGCAAGTATACCCCTGTGCATGAGTTTTTTGAGCATGTACGTGAATGCATTGGATAAATTGCAAGGTTAGCCTTGAGCTTTTTATAGATGTTATATTTTGATGTGGAAACATTCGAATTATTGCATTTAGGTCCCTACTTGTTGTGTGTGTTGTTTTTAATCAAATAAATACCTAATTAATGCCAAAAATTTCACAAAAATTTCTATTAGCTCCTACTAACACGTAATATTCATGGTAATTTGTGTGAATTAATTTAGTTTTATTTGATATTTTCTAAAAATCAAAAACATCTAAAAATTGTTCTGTAAATATCTATATTATTTTAAAATTATTTTAAAAATTACAAAAAAAATTAGGGTCTGCTTATTTCTGTGTGTTTTAATTTAAGTAGTATTTTTGTTTTAAAAATCCTTATAAAAACCCTAAAAATCTAAAAACACTAAAAAACTTATAAAAATCATTAAAAAACCTAAAAAATTGAAAAAAAAAAGAATTTTAGTTTCTGTAATTAGGCATTTTTATTTACTTTTTCATAAAAATCTCAACTAGGACATTAGGGCATCTTTAGTATTTTAAATTTGCCTTTTAGTCCAAGATGTACATTATTTTTCTCATTTGCCTTTGTTTGATTTTTATAAAAATCATATAAAAATTATAAAAATCCCATAAAATTATTACAAACATCTGAATATTTGAAAAATATAAAAATATTTTTTTCTAATTTTTAGTATCTTTGACCTTAATAAAAAATATACAAGTTTGCTTGTGCCCTGTTGTTCCTATTTATTTTGTTTTGTTTTCTTACATTGAAAATATAAAAAAATTGCAAAATAAAAATTACAAAAATATATTTTTATGTGCTTGAATAGGACTACTTCGTAGGTTTTACTCGTGCTCCTTGTGTTCGACCTTGGTCGCTATACCATGTTATATAAATAGCGGAGACCGCTTACATTGATTTTGTGCTTCGATTGTCTGATTTGTTTGGTCTTGATTTTTCTTGTTGACTCGATTTACTGATTGGGGTCATAATGACCCTTGTTTATTTTTCATACTTAACCCTAGTCGGCTGGTCACTCACCAGAATGGCGGTGTTGACAGGGAGCACGACTTAGTAGTCTTTCAGATTTTTGTATTTTTATTTCTATTTTATATAACTGATTTTCCGACATTCTCCTTGCTTGGGTTTTTGTACGAGGGACCGTCCAAGGACATTGCAGCTTTCCATTGGAGTAACCGCACCTAAGTAGGAGCAGGAGAATAGGAGGGAATCAGTTATTTTGGATAGAGTAGATTAGTTTTTATTTCCGGCACATTCTATTATTGTTGTAATAATACACGACCATCACACTCTTCTGGACACTTGGCTTATCGGGGTTTGTTTTGCCGAGCACCGATGTTCTCGGGGGACCTCACCATGATTTTTGTCGGTTTTGTTTTCTCGCATTTTTGTTCTTTCTCTTTGATTCTCGAAGAATTTGGCCCTTAGACTTAGGATTTTCTCTTGATTACGATGTAAAAATTAAGGCCCAATCCCTAATATATTGCTTGCGTCTATAGATTCGTAATTGGACCTTATTAAAAATCCATAATAAAAAAGTTAAACTTGATTGATTGAGAGGTCACGTGCCACTAGAGGCCGTATACAACGCAAGCAGGATCCGTTGTGGTGAACATTGATCGACATCCAAGAACAGACATCAACCTCTCTCTCTCTCTAATCAGTTAGCTATCGTTCTTCACGATCTTTAGAAACTGCTCATCTTAGGTGGTTTTCTTCTTGCATCATTTAAATAAGTTTAAATTTCTGTCTTTAAATTTATGTGTGGATTACCCTGCATGTAGAGAGCTGGAGTCAGATATGCCTTTCTTACTTTGCATGCATCATCGTGTTTGATCGCGCGTCAACTTTTTTGACTTCTCCCCCTATTTTTGACATAAAATAATCTGGAGATCGAAAAATTCATTAGGTGTTGTTTGTTATTGAAAAATACCATAAAAAGAGACAACCTTAAAATTGGGACTATTAATCCAAACTTGATCTTAAAAGACACATCACTTAAAAATCTGTTTTGGGAGAGTCAACCCCTCCTAATTTGGTTTGCTTAAGTGAGAGAGTGACCCACACACTAGGCTAGAGCCACACCTGAACTCTTGTTAGACTACTGATCATGGGTCAGATGTTCTACAGTGAGCATCTCTCCGATCTCCGGTAAAGCGGGCCGCGATATCCTTAACAGAGCGAGTTGATCGAGTAGCCGATAAACGGTCTGCAACTTGTACTGGCTGGGAAAGATCTAGCTTTGGGATTGGAACAGTCTCTTGGGAGCATCGGGTTCCTACGAGCTCGCTTAATCGCTCTGCAAGACTGAATTATCGCCTATATAAAATTGACAAGATAATCGACCGATACTTCACGGTCATCAGCTCGGTGTTGAGTACGTGAATTGGGGGTTTGATTGCTGATCTTGTTTGCATCCAGATCTCATCCGCACTTTTCCCCTATCACGATGATGGGCCGGAGGTCCCTTAGGCTACCTTTGACAACACCGCTCTCGAGCACTCTGGCCCGCTCATCTAGGGAGGTTCCTAGGAGCCTAGACCCGCTCTCCAAACTCGAGTTCGATTCCATTGTGTTCCCCCTCGACCACTCTTCTACAATTCCTTAGGTTCCGGAGCAGAGACCAGCAACACATCTATTTATTCATATGACAACACCTGAGTTCGGGTCTTTTGCCTTTGCTAAGACCTGCGAGATAGCTAGCAGTGCAGAGCGATCGAAGGACAGCCCCAGGGTTCGACGTATGTTTTAGATCAGGGCACCATCAACAACACACTTCTAGCCTCCCTAGAGACGATGCAAAGTCAGATTAGAGACCAGGGAGCCTTCATGGAAGAGGTGTGCCGAGAAATAGCACATATGCGAGCCGACAAAGGAGAGCCAGACCAAGCAGGCGGTGGAGAGATCCCATAGGCTAGAGGAGGAGATGGAGGATAGTCAGGAGAGCCGCAGCAACCAGTTAGATCCGCCAGGCTTATGAGGGAGTTGCACAACGCTAGTTCAACCCTTACACACTGTTAGATCCAGCTTTCGATAATCTTGGGTGACTTCAAGCTTTCCCCCTAGACCATTCAGCTCTTGCCCAAGATCTATGAGCTTGCCACCGAGGAGCTGCATCTACACATGCAGGAGTTTGAGGATGATCTGCAGCACTGTCCACGACAGATACGTGGACGAGGACACCATCAAGATGATGTCATTTCCATTCTCCCTCGTCGACAGAGCAGCCTGCAGGCCGAAGCATTTAGGGAGATATGCGACTTCGTGGGAGCAGATCTAGACCGAGTACTTGAACAAGTACTATCGACTCGGCCGGATAAACGCAGCACGAGCTTTGATCAACAACTTCTCCATGATCCCCAATGAGCAATTCCATGAGGCGTGGTATCGATTCCGTGAGCTCATTGATCGGTATCCACATCATGACATATCCAAGCCCAATCTAGTGCAGATCTTCTTTTGTGGGCTGAACCAGAGCTGCAGGGGCTTGTCAATGCTTCTTGCGGGGGCTCCTACTTTGCTAAAGAAGAGACCATATGTGGGCTATATTTGAGGAGATGGTTGAAAACTATATAGTGATGTCCCAGACAAGGCTCTAAAACTCAAGGTAAGCCCCTACCCCAGGCCGTGTCCTATCAGAGGATAACACGGGTTGATGTGGGGTCCATCCACTTCTGCATCAGCAATAACATCAACACAGACAGATGCATCAGCCCCTGACATATGTATCATCAGTGACAATTTGGACCGCATAGAGATCATTGAGAAGAAGCAGTTCCAGGGTGTGTTGCGGATCAGTCAGCTGGCATAGACCCTGAGTGACCTAAAGACCCAGATCCTATGTCTCCCAGGAGGCACAAATGGCTTCTTAGCCCTGTCTCAGGTCACGGGTCGATCCTAGCAGCATCAGTTCGTCCCAGCACTCTGCCCAGCATCGCCAGGTTCACCATATCCAGGCGGAGCTGGTCTAATAGTTGCAGCATGATGAATCCTCATTCATCACTCTTTATTCTTTTATATTAGCTAAAAAATCTTTGTAAAACACCATGTATATGTTTGTTAATATAATAAATTGTCAAACTGCATGCTTTTTGTAAATAACAATAATTAGCATGTTTTTGTGCAAAAAAAGAATAAAGGAACAAAGAAAAAGAGGGAAATATTTAGAATAAATATTGAGTGTCCTAAAACCCAAGGAAGGGCCAATCCTTGGCCTGATCGCAAAATAAAATAAGTAGAGAGAGATAGGGCAACTCAACCTTGTACAAAATCCCCTCTTATGTATATATTTTATTTCTCATAAAAATAAAAATGTGTTTCGCTTATTTTGTATATACTTATAAAAATAAAACAAAAATGAGAAAAAATAAAATAAAATAACAAATAATAAATTTATCTCCCTTCAGTGTACATATATGATGTATATAAGAATAAAAGACCTATTTATTTTACCCTTGTAAATAAATAATAAAAATAAAATAAAAAATATTTTATATCCCAAAATTTATATTTTATATAAATAAAATATAAAATTGGGATAATTGTACAAAATAAAAAGTACATAGGTATTTATACCTGTATATAATAATATATAATGTATATACATAATTTATTTTTCAAAAAAATTAAAATAAAAATCACTAAAAAAATACTTTGTAAATAAATAAACATTTTTTGGTTTGTAAATATTTTTAAATAAGATCATTTAATATTTTAAAATGAATTTACAAATAATTTCAGGGCTGGAATTTTCCCATTGGTCCACGGGGGATGTTGACCCCTGGTCAACTCCCCTCCAGGACCACCTTTTTGCTGATCCACGTCGTCGACCCGATTTCTCCATATTTTCCTTACGTGATACGCAATCCATTCACCCAAACCCCGGGCTCCGACTATCGACGAACAATCCGAGATTCACGCCCGACCTTCTCATTAGGGCTCCATGCATCGATCCGTGCGCTCCACTCCCATCTTATTGGACCTGCACCTGTATATAACCTCAGCTCCAGCCGCAATTCCACTCATCTTTGGCCTCCGTCTTCAACTCTCAGGACCTCCACTCTCTTGCCTTGAGTGACAGCAAGCCCGAGGGGTGTTGCAGCGAGGAAGGAGACGCTGTAGCCTCAGATCCGGTGTTCATCGCCACCGCGCTCCGCCATCGGTGAGCTCGAGTCTCTGGAGGCGTCGCTCTATCGAGGCGAGGATCCCAGGAGGTAGCTGACCTCTAGCACAGACGCTTCCGACCATCACGTAGTCCCTTTAGCCAGTAGCTTCATTTGATTCTCGATTTTTATCTCCACGAGTCACCTCTGCACCTTCTTCATCCCTCCGATCATCCTAGTTCGCCACGGAACAGGAAACTCGGGTCTCCTCCGCCGCCGCTCGTCAGAGACCCACCCACCGACTCGCCCGATCGCCCATTTCGCCCGCTAACGGGTCGAGGCAGTTTGCCCTCGACCCCTCTTTCGTTCTGTGCAGGTTTGAAGGTCTAAGGCCCTCATCTGGAGGTCCCAATATTGAAGCACAGTAGCTCCAGCTACTTTTCGTCGCCGGGGACCCTCCAGGTCCTCCCGGTCCCATCTGAGCATACCAATCGCTGCGAACGACCCTCATCTTCGATTGCCGATCTCCGCAGCACCGGAGGAGGTCCCTCGCGCGCACATTGGCCCGGCGAAAGTCGCCGGTGGCTTGTTCTTCCAAGAGCATCCGGAGCCGTCGATCTAGCCCCCTCACGCCAGTTTAGATCGTAGCCATCCATCCGAGGGAGGTTTTCAACCGTTCGATCCATCTACAGATCAGATCCAGGAGGCTCATCGCTGAAGGGGTGTCAGCGTATCTCAGCCATCCGATCTTTAGAAGACCCCCTGCTAGCCGTCAGATCAAAATAAAGGGTAAATATCACTTAGGCCCCTCTTCCTTTCGTATTTATAGTTTAGTCCTGTAAATATTTATAGTAGTTTTTATTTTTAGTAAATTGCACATAGGACCTCAGACTTTCAGTATTTGTGATTTAGTCCCTGTGTATATGGAACATCGACACATGATTTGTGGAACATTTGCATATTTTGTCATAGAATTCTGTGTTGTTACGGTTTACATCTTTAAAAATAGGAATGACATTTTAGTCCCTATGAATGTGAATCACGTGCGTGCCTGCGCCCTTCTGGGCTTTTTGCAACTTTGGACCTCGGTTTTTAACACGTGTTATCAGTTTGGCCCTTGAACTTATTTTTTTTTACATTTAGGTCCCTGTGTGCTGTGCCCATTCTATTGGTTGAATAAATTGTCAAATAAACTCCAAATCTTGTGAAATTCGGAAACATGGCCCCTACCATTGTGTAAAAATTTCACTAATTTTTTGGGACATTTTTGAGTTCTTTTTCTATTTTAAAAATTCAAAAACCCTTGTTTTTGCTATTATTTGAATCATAAAATCAATTCAAAATATAAAAAACCCTCTAAAAAGTCCAAAAAAATTAGCTATTTGTTAGTTTTGTTGTTTTCTTGACTCAGTTCGATTTTTTGATGCATTTGCATTTATAAAACACTAAAAATTTAAGAAGCCTAAAAACCTTACAAAATTTATTAAAAATTCTAAAAAATTCAAAAAATTGTAATTTATTTTCCTGTACCTTAGATTTTATTTGTAATTTGGTATAAAATTGCCTCCAGATTTTTAGAGACTATTTCATATTTTTGAAAAGTCTTTCAAATCTGGCTGCACATGGATTTAAGTTTTTAGCCTTATTCCATTTTTATAAAATTAACAAAAAAATTAAAATCTGAGAAAATTACCAAACACCTAAAAAATTATAAAATCCAAAAATAATTTTATTTTAATTTTCTGATTTGTTTTTGAGTGTTTAATAATTTGTTGATTGTGCTCTTTTTAACTTGTTTTATATTTTTATAATTAAAAATCACAAAAAATTTAAAAACCATAAGTCCACCAAAATATTTTCTTTATTTCATTTGCTTTTCTGACTACTTCGTAGGCCTTTTTGGCCAATCCGTGGTCCTTGTGTTCGACCCCGGTCGCTATACCAGGTTAAATAAATAACGAGACCGCTATTCGGCTTTTTGACTAATTATTCTATTTTGGTGGTCTATTTTTCTTGTTGAGTCCGATTCGAGGGATTGAGGTCACAATGACCAATGATATTTATCTCCCTTAGTCTCTCGTTGATTTTTCGGCTCATTAGAATAGCGCTGTTGCCCGGGGAGAATGGCTTAGTAGTCGTTTTTGTTTTCGGTTTTCATTTGCGGCTTTTCGTTTCTTTCGTAGTTTTCGCGACTTTTTGATTTCTTTTTATTTTCTTTTTGGTTTTCTTTTTCTTTTATTTTATTTTGTTTGTTTTTGTTTTTGTTTTTATTTTTGCATATATTTGTCATTTTATTTTATCTTATTTTTCTTTCATTATTATAATAACTATGTATGGTACTCTTCTATTTCACTTTCATGCGAGGGCCTGAGGATCGAGGCAGCTTTCTTCGGAAAGACGAGGCAACCGCAGAAGCCAAAGGTGGCTCTTTTCTTTGTAGAGCTGTAGGAGAGCGCGAGGGAGTCGAGCAGGAGAGAGGGGAGGATAGAGTAATTTAGCTTAGTTTCTTTTCAGTCAGACTTGATTGTTGTAATAATACAGGGATTCAGAGACACTTTCAGACTTGTGGATTGCGGGGTCTGTTTCGTAGAGGACCGGTGTGCTCGGGGGACCCCACTGAATTTTTCATTGTTTTTTTATTTTACGGCTTTTCTTTTTAATTTTTTTTCCCGAGATTTGGCCTTAGCTTAGGAATTTTTGTGCTTGCGACGTAATTGATTAGGACCCCAGCCTAATTAGATTGCATGTTCCTATAGACCATCTAATTGGACCTAATTAATAATTAATAAGAAAAAGCTAACCTAGTCACTCGAGGGGTCACGTGCCGCTAGTGGCCGTATACAGCGCTGGCAGGATCCGTTGTGGCGGACACAGATCGACATCAGAGACCGGACTCCGACCCCTCCCGTTGACCCGTTAGCTACCATTCTCTCCATGTAGAAATTCTTGTTAAGGTCATTTTCTTCGATGCATCATATATGTAGTTTTATTACTGTCTTTACTTTTATGCGTAGATCACCCTGCATGTAGATTGCTGGATTTAGGTACGCATCTCTTACTCTGCATGCATCATCATGTTTGATCGCGCATCAGCTTTTTCTTCTTCTCCACCTATTTTCTAGACTTAATAAAATCAGGAGAACCAAAAAATTCATTAGGCATTTGTTTTATTTGAAAAATACCTAAAAAAGAAAAACCATAAAACTGGGACTGCTAAAGCAAACTAGACCTAAAAAGCACTTCACAAAAAAATCTTGTATTGAGACAGCAACCCCCACATTAGATAGTTTGAATAAGCGAGAAAGTGACCCACACCCTAAGTAGAGCCACATCTGACCCCTCTTCAGACTACTGCTTCTGGGATAGTCATTCTCCAGTGAGGATCGCTCTGGTCTCCGATAAAGCGGGCCGCGATATCCTTAACAGAGCGAGCTGATCGGGTAGCCCGTAAATGGTCCGCATCTTGTACTGGCTGGGAAAGATCTAGTTCGGGATCGGGACAGTCTCCTGGTGGCGTTGGATTCCTAAAAGCTCGCTTAATCGCTCTGTTAGATTATTTGATCACCAAAATAAAAAAAGACAAGATAAAAGACCAAACTCTTATGGTCATCACCTCACGTTGCGTTGGTGAATTTGGAGTTTGCTTGACCATCATGTTTGCTTCCCAAATCCCATCCGCCTGACTCGCCAGATTAAGATGAGGGGTCAAAGGTCCCTTAGGCAGCCTCTGGCTGCACCACTTACGAGCACTCCGACCCGTTCATCTAGGTTAGCTCGCGAGAGCCGAGACCCGCTCTTCGAGCCCGAGTTCGCTTCCATCATGTTCCCTCCGACCACCTTTCTTCTGATAGTCTTAAGGTGCCTGATCAGAGAGAGCAGCAGTCAGATGATATTTCGGCACCTGAGCTTGGGTCTTTTGCCTTTGTCGAGACCATGGTCGGCAGTAGTGAGGACCGCGCCGGTGGCCCGAGGCCCGAGCAGACATACGTATTGGACAAGGGTGTGAACGATAACACCTTGATAGCTTCCCTCGAGACGATGCAATAGCGAATCAGAGATCAGTGAGCTTTCATGGTGGAGATGCGCAGGGAGATAGAGCGGATGAGAGCCGACCGCAAGCAGCGCAGACCCTGTAGACCAAAGGACATACCTCAGGGAGAGCAGCCAGTACAACCAGCTCAGCCAGCACCAGGAGCCCATCCGATGAGAGAGTTGCACAACTGATGAATACCCATTCATCACTCTTTATTCTTATATTTTAGCTACAAAAACCTATGCAAATGCATGTAGATATGTGTAAATAGGATCATTTAGCAAAAGCATGCATGTTTGTAAAAATAGATAATTAGCATGTTTTTGTGCAAAAATAAAAGAATAAATATGAAAAAGAAAAAGAGGGAAATATTTAGAATAAATATTGAGCAACCTAACCCAAGGGAGGGCTCAGCATGGGCCTGACCGCATAAAAGCCAAGTAGAGGGAGATAGGGGCTCACACATGTATATATTTATAAATAAATAAATAATATTTTCCTCAACCAAAAATATGCTTTTGTATATATTTAAAAGCTATTAAAAACAAAATAAAAATTCAAAAATTAAAAAGACCAAAAAGAACCCTCCACCTTGTACATAAGTCCATCACCCTTCTTTATTTCACCTTGTAAATAACCTAATTTATTTTCAAACCTTTTTGTAAATATCCCTTTTTATGTTTTGTAAATAAAGTAAATAAAAAGAAACAAGACAAAAATCAAATAAAAATTACAAAATTAAAAATACAAAAAAACATAGTTTACATATACCATGTATATAGTTGTACATAAATAATTATGTAACCTATGTATATAAATAATAAAAATAAAATAAAAATAGCCTTTTATTCCTCATTTTATCCTCTAAATAAATAAAATATAAAATAGGAATAAAAATGTATAAAAATAACTAATTAAAAATCAAAAATCAAAAATCAATATAGTGTATATATACCTATGTATAGCTACTATGTATATACCTTATTTTTATTTCCAAAAATTAATTAAAAATCACAAAAAAATAGAAAAAATTAAAACAAAAATATTTCATGTTTTAAGTTTTTGGAAATTCGGCCATTTAAAGGCCCAAAAAAATAAAATAAGAATTCAACCCTTGGCGGGCTCTGATTGGTCCACGGGGGATTGTTGACCCCCAGTCAACACCTCCCCCAGGACCACCAGAGCCCGGGTCTGTTCACCCGACCCGCCTTCTCGGACTTTTCTCTTGATGACCCGAATCCCATTCACCTCAAATCCGGGTCCGCAATGATCACGTCACATCCGAGAAGCTCGCCGGAGCTTTAGCCTCGAGATCCGCGCATCAGCTCGCCCTACCCGCCACCTCCTTTCCGGACCTACACGCATATATATTCCGAGCTCCGCCGCACTCTCATGCCATCTTTGGCTCGCCACCTTCACTCCCATGACCTCCATTGTGACCACCGAGGTGACAGCTCGCGTCGGCCCTTGTTGCAGAGAGGAGAGAGTGCCCGACCATCGATCCGGCTGCTTCTTGCCGCCGTGCTCCGACGTCCGACCGGACCTCGAGCCTCAGGCCTTGACGCCCTTCGAGGAGAAGACCAGGAGCTAGCTAAGCTCCAGCCCAGTCTCCCGCATCGCCCAGGTATCCTTTTATCTCTTCCATTTCGCCTAATTTAGAGTTTCCCCCAAATCAACTCTTCGCCGAGTTCCGTCGATTCCGGCCACATCGAGTATCGTTGCAATCATCGGAACCCACGACCATCTTCGCCGTTCCCCCACGCACGTTCTTCGCCCAGCCATCCAACCCAGCTCGCCCCGGAGCTGGGACTCGAGCTCCACCTTCCCCAACTCGCCGGAGCTCATCCGTTTCAACCCCCCAGTTCACCTTCACCCCGCTTCTTTGGGTCGAGGCACTTTGCCCTCGACCCGCGAAGCTTTTGGTTCGCTTTGCAGGTCAAGAGGGAGGCATCTGAGCCCCCCTCACATTCCAGCCAGGAGCTTTGCGCCGCCAGCCTCGCCGGAGCCCCTCCAGGGCTCGGCCGGGCCATCGGACACCTTCACCAGCTGCGGGACGACTTGGCGGACCTGTTTCGATACTTAGCAGCAGCTGAGGAGGACTGCAGCTCACGCACGAGGCTGGCGAAGTTCGCCGGCGTCGTGTTCTTCCACCATCCTCCAGCGCTGTCCGATGTCCCCTCCGCTCCAGACTTGATCCCAGCCGTCCATTCTTCGAGGAGCCGCAGCCGTTGATCGATCCGAGGGGCTCATCTGGACCGTTAGCAGCAGAGGAGAGAGGCACCTGAGCCCCCACCCGTTCGATCTCCCACGTGTCCTCGCCTCCACCGTCGATTTGGCCAAAGAACTGAAGAAGAGACGCGCCACCCATCCAGAGCTGACCGATCTTCCACGTGGCGCGCATCTGGCCGTCGACGAATAAAGGGGTAAATTACTTAGGCCCCCTTGTAGTTTGCGTCTTTTATTTTTAGTCCTGTAAATAGTTTAGAACTTTTATTTACGTAGGGTAAATTGCATTGTGGACCCTGTGCTTAGTTTTATTTGCATGTATGCCCCTGTGTGTATGAGACCACGTGCGTCGTCACGTGTAGTTAGGGTTATTTGCATTTATTTCCCTGTAGTTCTGTTGGGTTATTGAATGACAAGAAACTTTTTGGTATTTGCAGTTGTGCCCCTGTGAGCATTTTTATTTCTACATGCGCGGATTTTAGTGGGGTTTTTGCATCCAAGCCCCTGGACTTTTGGTACGAGTTACCAAAAAGTCCAGAAACTTGGTTTTTATTACCAAAAGGCCCCTGAGTGCCCCAGGCACGCGCCACGCGCGTGTTCAGCTGGGAATTTTGCACCTTGGCCCCCAGGCTTTCGGGTATTTGCACCTACGTCCCTGTGCACTGTGCCCCCTTTGCATTTTTGAATAAAATATCAAATTACCTCCAAATCCAATGAAATTTTGACTCATGGCTCCTGCCATGGTGTAGAAATTTTAGGGATTTTTGAGGACATTTTTGATTTTATTTAGTATTTTTTAAAAATTCAAAAACCTCCTTTTTAGCTACTGTCTAGATATACAAATACCAAAAAAATATAAAAACAACCCCAAAAATTCTAAAAAAATTAGTTACTGTTGTCTACTTGTTGTTTGATTTTCTAGCCAAGTTTGGCTATTTTTCATTACTTAAAAACCTTAAAAATTGAAAAACCCCTAAAAACTCACAAAAATTATAATAAATAATTTAAATATCCAAAAACAATATTTAGGGTGCCTAAATTTTCCTTATTCTTTCTAGATTACAGGAAAATTACCTCCAGGGCTTATTGAGATCCTTAAATATTTTATTTTTGGGTTTCAAGCCTTGCTGGACAGTACCTAGGATTTTTAGCACTGTTTGATTTTTAGAAAATAATTTACCCATTAGAAAAATATAAAAAATTCACCAAAAACACTTAAAAACATAAAAAACATAAAAACAATTTTTCTGGAATTTTTGCTTGCTTTTTGGTGTATTAAATAAATTGCTTGAGTTGGCTTGATTTTTGTTTCTTTTGTTTTCTTTATCTTTTAAAAATCCAAAAAATATAAAAATTACTAAAAACCACTAAAAAACACTTTTCTTTTATTTTATTTTCTTTTTACTACTTCGTAGGCCTCTGGCCAACCCGTGCTCCTTGTGTTCGACCCTGGGAGCTATACCAGGTTAAACCCATAGCTAGACCGCTCGTGTTTGTTTTGATTGCTTTGATCTCTTTGAGTGGTTGATTTTTCTAGATATACCTAGTCTACTTGATCGAGGTCACAACGACCATTTTCAGACCTTTACCACGGTCGATTAGGCGGGTTATCTAAAACCCTGGTGCAACTCTAACCCACAGATGGATCGTGTACCAGCCATAGCGGGGGACTTCAAGTTCCTGCCGCAGACTATCCAGTTGCTTCCCCGTTTTCATGGACTCACCACCGAGGAGCCACATTTTCATCTCCAGGAGTTCGAGATGATATGTAGCACCGTCCATGATCGTCAGGTGGACGAGGATACTATTCGGATGATTGCTTTTCCGTTCTCCCTTTTAGACAGAGCAGCCAACTGGCTGAAGCATCTAGGGAGATTTGTTATGACCTGGGAGCTGCTCCGCACCGAGTACTTGAACAAGCACTATCCACTCGGGCAGACAAATGCAGCGAGGGCCCTGATCAACAACTTCTCCATGCTCCCCAATGAGTAATTCCACGAGCATGGGAGAGGTTCAGAGAGCTTACCGATAGATGCCCGCACCATGACATCTCGAAGACGAACTTAGTTTAGAGCTTCTTTTGCGGGCTTAAACCAGAGCTGCAGGGGTTGGTGAATGCATCATGTGGCGGTTCCTATTTCGCCAAGGATGAGGATCAGGTCTGGGCCATCTATGAGGAGATGGCCAAGAACTATACAGTGATGTCCCAGACTCGACACTACACTCAGGGACGTCCCCAGCCACAGGTCGTTCAGTTTCAGAGGATAGCACGTGTCGATGCCGGTCCTTCCACTTCATCAGCGGCAGCAGCACAAGCTCAGTCGACGGCCGCTGACATGGGTATCATCAGCGAGAAGCTGGATCGGATCGAGTTGATATATAAGAAGCAGTGCCAGGGCATGACGCAGATCGATCAGATAGCACATACGCTAAGTGACTTGAGAACATAGAACAAGTTCTTCAGGAGGCACAAACGGCTTCTCAGCCCCGTCTCAGGTCACGGGCAGACATCGGTAGCAGCAGCAGTTCGGCCCACCCCTCCGCCCAGTACCGACAGGTTCACCATGTTCAGGCGGAGCCCTACCAGCCGCAACAACGGCATTACGTCTAGTCACCACCATCTTATGACAGCCAGATGGTTGTGTATCAATCGGACCAGCCCCTGGCAATACTCCCACCACCCACCTACGAGCAGGAGCCGTTGGATGATGTCAACGGGATATGGTATGACCGACCCCAGCCCGGTATCTGATAAGACCATCTCGGATTCCGATGGTCGGCCAGAGGCACCAGCTCCGAACAATAGCCTCTAGTTCAGGGTGGCCAGTACGGCCTGCAACGAGAGCATAAGCAACCCCAGTTCCCAGTACACCAGCAACCATCCCATAGCAGATAGCAGTATGGTCCTCGTCCCTAACAGCAGGGATAGTCTTGGAGGCAGCAGCAACCTCAGCAACAGTATCACTCGCAGTACCCTTCTTATCCTTCTCACCAGCAGCAGCAGCCTTATTACCAGCGAGGCCACCCGTCAGGTTCTCAGGGACCCTCCTATGAGAACCCTGCCTTGGATGAGTTAGCCCGTCTCATGTCCGAGCAACATGCCACCTTTCGACGAGAGATGGATGAGTTTAGACAGGAGATGAGGGAGATATTGAAGGGGGAAGGCCGATGTTCCTGTACAGATAGAGCCGAACCTGAACAACCTATAGAGGAAGTATGAGCAGGTAGAGTTCACAGAGACAACCACTCCTAGTGATTCCCTTGGTGATATTACTGCATATATGTTTGATGTTGATTTTGTCACACTTAGGAGCGGTAGGATGCTAGCAGGCGGCGCCTCGTCTGAGCGACGACCCCATGCCACTTCAGGAGCGCCAGACAAGGAGGAGAGCGGTGCGGATGCCGCTCTCCAGGATGATAACGGTGGTGCCGACTGATGGAATACCCATTCATCACTCTATATTCTTTTATTTTGGCTACAAAACCATTGCTAAACACATGTAGATATATGTAAATAATAATAATTACCTTTCAGCATGCATTGTGTAAAAATGAATAATTGGCATGTTTTTGTGAATAAGCAAAAGAATAAAGAAACAAAAGAAAAATATGAGATTATTTAGAATAAATATTGAGCGACCTAATCCCAATGGGGCTCAGCATGGGCCCGACCGCATAAAAACCAATGTAGAGAGAGATAAGGAAGCTCCATGTGTGTACATTTATACCAGTATATAAATAACAATACTTTCCTCTGAATAATAATAAAAATGGGCTTGTATTTATTTGTATATATTTGTAAATATTAAATTAAAATAAAAATGAGAAAAAATAAAGAAAGTTAAAAAAGAAAATAAAATCCCTTCATCATTGTATAAAAGCCATGTACATAGAACCCTTTATCTATTTATTCATCCCTATAAATAAATAAATTAAAATCCAATAAAAATATGTACATACTCTATCTTTCATAATGTAAATAAATAAAATAAAAATTACAAAAAATAAAATAAAAAAAAAAGAAATAAAAATAAAAATCAAAGCCTTCATTGTACATATACTATGTACATACTTGTATATATCTAATTATTTAGCTATTGTAAATAATTAATAAAAATAAAATAAAAATACCAAATTATTCCAAATTTTATTCTATAAATAAAAAAAATATAAATTTGGAATAAAATGTATAATAATAAATAACTAAAATTAAAAAAATAAAAAAATGCATATTGTATATACCTATATATAATAATACTACTTTGTAAATCCCTAATTTTTATAACAAAAAAATAAATAAAATTCATAAAAATAGTTTAAAGTAAAAGAAACATTTTTCATGTTTTTCACTTTTTTGAAATTCGACCATCTACTATTTATTATTCAATTTCCAATTATTTAATACGTGGCCGCACCCGATTGGTCCCCACGGGGGATGTTGACCCCCAGTCAACTCCCCCCCTTGGACCACTAGCCCGCGGATCTTGTCGCTTGACCCGATTTCTTCGATTTTTCGCCACTCGATCCGATCGCTAAATCCGCAAACCCCAGGTCCTAATCCTTCATTGATCTTCCCTTATCCACGCCCGGGGTGGGTTTTGGGGATCCGAGCTCCGATCTGATCACCCGACTCCAATCTTCTCGGACCCCTAGCCATTTATAACCGCAGCTCCGCCGCACCATTCAGACCATCTTTGGCTCCGCCTTCCCATCCCAGGGTCTTCACTGCCTTCCCTAGAGTGACAGCTAGCCGTGGGTGGTGTTGCAGTGAGGAGGAGGTGTCCCATCCACTAATCCGGCAGCTCATTGCCGCCGTGCGCCGCCCAGGAGCAGCGCTCGAGCCTTGGGCATCGACGTCCCTCGAGGCGACGACCAAGAGCTCCAGGGAGCTCTTCCACAGTCGACATCAACCATCCAGTAAGCCTAGTTCTTTATATCTTTCTCGAATTTTCATTTACGCCCAAATCATCCATTCGTCGTCGACCATCGATTCCAACATTCTCAGCCACCCTCTCGACCATCGGACTCGACCCTCACACCCACGAGACTCCTCCGCACCCTCTGCACCCACTCACACCCCCCGACTCGCCCCGGAGCGGGGACTTCGATCTTTAGCACCGTCGCTTCGCTGGAGATCGACCATCTCGCCTCATCCGACCACCACGCCACCTCTAACTGGGACGAGGCACTTGGCCCTCGACCAAGGAGCTTGTTGTGCCACCTTTTTAGGTCAGAAAGGGCCTCATATGGAGGTCTTCACGTTTAGCACAGGAGCTCCAGCTCCGCCTTCATCACCGGAGCGTCTCCGACGTTCCCAACCTCATCGGAGAGGAGCATCAGCTGCGGACCATCGAGGCGATTCTTCTCCACCTATCAGCAGCAGCAGGAGAGGTCCACCGCGTGAGTATCGGGCCGGCGAAGTTGGCCGGCCACCTGTTCTTGGAGAATTCTCCAGAGCCATCCATTCATCCCTCCTGCTCCAGATGCGATCTCATCCATTGATTTGAGGAGCCATGCCACCGTCCGATCCATTGGAGGCGCGATCAGGACCACACGATCAGACGAAGAGACACCCTTGATTCCAGACCCTTCGATCTACACGTGTCATCTTCACCGTCGTTGATCCAGCGAGGGTTTACTCACAGTGCACCACAGTCGTCAGATCCTCCACGTGGACAGCCCTCCGCCGTCAGATCTGAGCGAGGCTTACTCGAGGAGGCGTCCGCTACCCGCAGCCATTGGATTCACTACGTGGCGCCACTCCAGCCATCGGATCATAAGTGGGGTAATTTCACTTAGGCCCCCTCCTGTTTTGCATTTTAGTTTTAGTCCTGTAAATATTTTCAGTAGTTATTCTAGTTTGTTAAAATTGCATAGAGGACCTTGTTGTTTACTTTTATTGCATTTTCGTCCTTGTTAATGTGAGGCACGTGCTTCGTCACGTGAGTTTTTGGAGAATTTGCATACTCTGGGCTGTAGTTTCTGTTTGTTAATGAATGAAATATCTTTTCTTGTTAATTGCACTTATGCCCCTGTGAATGGTTTATTTCCACATGTGTTGAATTTGTGGGCATTTTGCCATATCTACCCTGGACTTTTAGCACATGTTGCTAAGAAGACCGGGGAAGTATTTTTATTGCATATTGGTCCCTATGTGCCCAGTACACGTGCCTTGCGCGTGAAAACTTGGAATTTTTGCACCAGGACCCCCCCGATTTCAGGTTCTGTTACTCTTTAGCCCTAGAAGATATTTTTATTACAAATAGGTCCCTGTGCATTGTGGGCTCTTGTTTTGTTTTAAATAAAATTTCAAACTTCATCCAAATTGAGTGAAAATTGGACATGGCTCTTGACAATGTGTAGAATTTTCACCAATTTTTGGGAAAATTTTTGAGCCCTTTTATTATTTTTAAAAATTCAAAAACATCCATTTTCTGCCTGTTCAGATTTAAAAATTCATAAAAAAATATAAAAACCTCTTTAAAAATTACAAAAACAATAAAATTTTGTGTGTTTTGTTTGTTTGATTTTCTGACCAGTTTTGGCTATTTTAGATTTATAAAAACCATAAAAACTTAAAACAATGAAAACTCATAAAAATTCTAATAAATCACAAAAAAACCCAAATATTAATAAATCTTTTTCCTAATTTTTCGTTTCTACTTCTAATTTACAGGAAAAATACCTCCAGGTCTTGATCAGACCATTTGATATTTTTAAATGGTCTCTAAAGCCTGACTGGACAGTCTTCATTTGTTTTAGTCTTCTTTCATTTTTATAAAATTCTATAAAAATCATAAAATCATCAAAAGTTCACTAAAAACAGTAAAAAATATAAAAATTCTAAGAATATTTTTGTTTGAATTTTTTGGACCATTTTAGAGTAATTAAATAATTGATGAACGTTGCTTGTTTTCATTATTTTCTTATTTTCTTTATTATTAAAAATTCCAAAAAATATGAAAACATTAAATATCCACCAAAAATCACTTGTTTTTATTTTCTCTTTATTTTAGACTACTTCGTAGGCCATGAGGCCATCTCATGCTCCCTAAATTTGACCCTGGGTGCTATACCAGGTTAATATCATAGCGAGACCGTTATTTTGTATATCATCGATTTATATCTCTCATTGGTGGCGTTAATCCTCTTTCTTGATTGAGCTTTGAGTCCCGAGTGACTGAGGTCACAACGACCTTAGTCATTCATCTTTGTTAGTCCGTCGGATTCGCTCACATTAGAATGGCACTGTTGCCGGGGAGCACGGCTTAGTAGTCGCTTTTATTTTTTTGTTCTGTTTTCTTTTTCGCGGTTTCCGTGGCTTTTTCTTCGTCCGCGGCTTTTTCGTGGCTTTTTGTTTTTCTTTTATTTTTATTTTCTTTTATTTTTCTTTATTTTCTTTTATTTCATTTTTTGGTTGTTTTTGCTTGTTTATTTTTTTTTATTTTTGCATATATACCCTGTTTTATTTTATTTGCTTTATTTGCTTTATTTTTATCTGGTTTTGACACTCTTTTGTTTTCTTGCGAGGGCTCGAGGACCGGGGCGACGACTTTCGAGGAGCCGACGCAACTGCGACTATCGGAGGCGGCTCCCTTCTGCACGGAGTCGCAGGAGAGCGCGAGGAGACAACCGAGTGCGGGAGGATTAGATTAGTTAGTTTAGATTTTCTTTTTCAGCATTATTTGAAGTGTTGTAATAATACAGGACAATAGGACTCTCTCAGCCAGACTTACACTCTCGGGGTCTGTTTCGCCGAGCACCGGTGTGCTCGGGGGACCCCTCGATTTTTACGCGGTTTTCTTTGCGGTTTTTATTTATTTGCTACATATTCGGTTTCTCGCGGTTTTCAGAAACCTAGCCAAAGGATTTTTGCTTGACTGTGACATAATAAATAGGATCCAAACACCTTAATAATTCTGCCTGTACCTATAGATCGGTAATTGGACCAACAATAAAAATTAATAAAATAGTCGATCTACTACCTTCGAGCATACGTACCACAGCCCACCCTGCCAAGCGCTGCTCCTGAACTCGATTTGTCGAGAGGAGTAGGGGTGAGCCTAGACCGGACTCTTGGATCGAAGGCTGGTGGTCGACTAGACGTTCTTTCGAGTAGAACTGCTGCTTAGGGCTCGGATTTCCGCCTGCATCATTTAGGTAGTTTTGTTTCAGTCTTTAAATTCTGCACGGATCATTTTGCATGTAGACTGCTGGAGTCAGGTACGCATCTTCTTACTCTGCATGCATCATTGATTTTCTTGCGCATCGGCTTTTTTGGACTTCTCTCACCTGATTTTTGGACTTAATAACTAGGAGAACCGAAAGATTCGTTAGGCATTTGTTTTTTTATTGAAAAAATACCTAAAAATTTGAACCATAAAATTGGGATTGGTTAACTCTATTGACCCTAAAAGACATTCACCTTAAAATCTGTCTTGGGGAGAGCAACCCCCTCCTATTCTGGTTGCTTGCGCGAGAGAGTGACCCGCACACTAGGCTAGAGCCCATATCCGAGCCCCGATCAGAATACCGGCCATTTATATGGGACAGTCTGGTTGGCGGATTGGATTCCTAACAGGTCACATTAATCGCTTTGCTATCCTGACTTGATCACCTAATAAATTGACAAGATAATTGACCGAGCCTTTACGGTCTTCAGCTCGCGTTGCGTAGGTGAATCAGGGTTTGCCTGTGATCATTGTTGTTACCAGATCTCATCCGCACGACTCGCCAGATCAAGATGATGGGCAGAAGGTCTCTTAGGCAGCCTCTGGCTGCACCTCTTTCCAGCACTTCTGTTCGTTCATCTAGGTTGGTTCGGGAGAGACGAGACCCGCTCTCCGAACTCGAGTTCGACTCCACCTTGTTTCCCCCTCGACCCCCTTTTTTCAGTTCTGAGATACCAGCTCCAGAGGAGAGACCTTCAGATAATTTATCGGCACCTGAGTTTGGGTCTTTTGCTTTTTGCAGAGACCATGGCCGGCAACAGTGATGATCACACCAGAGGTCCCCAGCATGAGCAGACATTCATTATGGACCAGGGTGCGGTCAACTCCACCCTGATCGCCTCCCTCGAGACAGTTCAGCAGTAGTTGAGGGATCTGGGAGCTTTCATGATAGAGATGAGGAGTGAGATGGAGCAGTTGAGAGCCGTCCGCGACCTGCGCGAGCCAAGAGACGGGCTGAGGATACCCGACGATGCGGAAGCCACCGCAGCAGCAGCGCAGAGCAGCAGATCCACCGAGACCGATGCGGGAGTTACACAACCCCGGATCGACATTGACACATCATTGGGTCATTCTTCCAGCCATCGTGGGGACTTCAAGTTCCCCCCGAACACATTGCAGCTTCTCCCCCGGTTCCATGGGCTCGCCACAAAGGAGCCCCATCTCCACCTTCAGGAGTTCTTGATGATCTGCAGCACAGTCCACGACAGACAGGTGGACCAGAATACCATCCGCATGATTGCCTTCCCCTTCTCACTAGCAGACCGAGCAGCCACCTGGCTGAAGCACTTGGGGAAGTTTGTCTACTCCTGGGAGCAGCTCCGCATCGAGTACTTGAACAAGTACTACCCACTCGGGTGGACGAATGCCGCGCGGGACCTGATCAGCAACTTCTCCATGCTCTCCAATGAGAAATTTCACGAGGCATGGGAGAGGTTCAGAGAGTTGACAGATAGATGCCCGCACCATGACATCTCGAAGTTGAACCTAGTTCAGAGCTTCTTCAGCAGGCTGACACCAGAGCTACAGGTCCTGGTGAATGCTTCTTGTGGCGGGTCCTACTTCGCCAAGGACCATGATCAGGTTTGGGTCATCTACGAGGAGATGGCCGAGAACTATATGGTGATGTCCCAGACCCGACTCTACACACAGGGATGACCCCAGCCACAGACCGTGCAGTACCAGAGGATAGCACGGGTCGACATCGGTCCATCCAGTTCGTCAACGGCAGCAGCACAGATCGAGTCCACAGCCGCCGACATGGGTATCATCAGCGAGAAGCTGGACCGGATGGAGATCATTGAGAATAAGCAGTGCAAGGGCATCACGCAGATGGAGCAGATGGCATAGACTCTGAGTGACCTGAAGACACAACTCATGTGTCTCCAGGAGGCACAGACGGCTTCCCATCCCCGTCTTCAAGCACGAGGCGATCCGAGTAGCAGCAGCAGCTCGTTCCAGTGCTCTAGCCACCAGCAGCCTAGACAGGTTCACCTTGTACAGGCGGAGTTGTACCAGCAGCCGCAGCCCACTTACCAGTCACCGCCATCTCTAGACATGTAGATGGTGGTATACCAGCCGGATCAACCTCTAGCAGTACTCCTGCCCACCCCTTACGAGTAAGAGCCGTTGATGGATGTCAACGAGATTTTGTACGACCGACCCCAGCCCGATATCCGACGAGACCATCCCGGATTCCGTTGGTCGGCCTGAGGTTCCAGCTCCAAGCAACAGTTGTCAGGACAGGGTGGCCAGTACAACCATCCAAGAGATCACCACCAGCAGCAGCCCCCAGTGTACCAGCAGTAGTAACAGTCATAGCAGTATGGTCCTCGTCCCTATCAGCTGGGACAGTCTTGGAGGCGTGATCAGCCTCAGCAGCAGCATCATCCACAGTCATACCCCTCTCACCAACAGCAGCAGCAGCAGCCTCACTACCAGCGAGGCTACCCGTCAGGTTCTCATGGGCCATCCTATGAGAGCCCTGCCTTGGATGACATAGCCCGCCTCCTTACCGATCAGCAGGCTACATTCAGACGGGAGATGGATGAGTTCCGCAAGGAGATGTGGGACATTGGGAGAGGGAAGGCCACCATACCTGCCCAGATAGAGCCCAATCCGAACAACCTCAAGAGGAAGTCTGAGCAGGTAGATTTCAAAGAATATGGCACTCCTAGTGATACATTTGGAGATATGTCTGCATATTTGTTTGATACTGATTTTTCACACTTAGGAGCGGTAGGATGCCAGCAGGCGGTGCCTCGTCTGAGCGACACCCCGAGGCCACTTCCAGAGCGCCCGACAAGGAGAGCAGTGCTGATGCCGCTAGAGATGATGACGGTGGTACTGATGCCATCATCGATGCTGATCCCACTGGCGGTACTGAGGTCGTCGTTTCACCAGATGGAGGAGGTGGTACTGAGGCCACCGATGTTGCCGAGCCAGAGCGCAGTGCTGATGCCACGAGTCTACCAGCCGAGGGTGGTGCTGATGCCACATTTTCACTTCTGAGAGTCCTGTAGTTTTTCCTTCTGTGCATGTATCTCAGAACACTTCTGGCAATAAAGGAAAGGGTTTATTTTCTTCTGGTCCACCTGTGGTGCTTGATGTATGTGTTGATCCTGCCGTCGAGCAGCTTAGACCCTCTCCTAGTCCTTCATCTGAGAAGGACCCTGTGATTCCCTTCCCTAGAGCTCTTTAGATGGGGAAGGGGAATAAAATACCAAACACCAAGAAGAGGCAACAGGAAGAGTTCAGCCAGCAGATGATAGACCGTTTTCACATTCAGCTGACTCTTCAGGAGGCTTTGCAGCACATCCCTCTACTCCAGCGTTCACTCAGAGACAGGACCATAGTTAGGAGGAAGAGGAGGAACCACCAGTCAGAGATCCATGTGCTGACCAGAGCTACTTGTTTCGCGATCTAGAACCGTCTGCCGGCCAAGAGGCCAGACTCAGGAGCCCCGTATGTCAGATGCCATATCAGAGAGAAGAGGTTCGACCGTACTCTATTAGACAGCGGTTCATCAATCAACCTACTTCCGGCAGCCCTTCTCGATCGCTTCGAGTTGGGCACTCTTCGACAGAGCAGGACAGTCCTTCAGTTTGCTGATCGATCTATCAAGAGGTCGAAGGGGTTGCTGAGGGACGTTGTTGTCATGATTCAGGGCCTGCAATTCCTCGTGGACTTCGTAGTGTTGGACATGGAGATCCTTGAGTCATTGACCGAAACCCATCATTCTCGGTCACCCGTTCTTGGACACAGCCAAGGCAGTGACCGACCATGATAGCGGGATGGTATACTTTCGCATCAAGGGCGAGAGTATACAAATAGAGACGGTCGAGGACATCAGAGCCAGAGATACAGCATGCTCAGAGACTACTTCCAATATAAAGCAGATGACAGATGCAGGGCCAGACATCCACTAGGACTGCGACTTCGTGATTACAGATGATGTGGCAGTATGGGAAGATCCAGATGCACAGGCCATCCTCTCACCTTCAGAGTCCGCTGATGCAGAGATGCCAGCAGATGAGAGCTTGGAGAGCGCATTCCTGGTCCAGGATACCGCTCAGTCGGCAGAGCCGGTTCTCGACCGCGAGACAGATTTGTTTTGTGATGCTGGTGGTACTGAGGCCACCATAGATGATACAAATCCCTCGGAGTCAGATTTTGATTGGGCAGAGTTTGAGGATTTCATACCAGATCTGACTTCTACTGAGCCTGCAGCTAGGAAGGAGGTAGATGCCGAGCAGAGCAGAGACAGTCCAGTAGGGCAGCCTTCTCCAGATTCAGAGTGTGATCGAGAGTTTCAGTTCTCCCATGCGGATTTGGCAGCGTTCACTCAGAGTTTTCAGAGGCCAGATCCAACAGCACCCAGTTGTCCAGAGCTGAAGCCACTTCCTGCATCGTTGAAGTATAGGTTCCTTGCGGGTGAGCATGAGATGTACCCAGTCATTATCTCCGCCGATTTGACTGGAGAGCAGGAATCCCGTCTGATGGGGGTTCTTGAAAAGAACCGCAAGGCGATAGGATGGAGCGTAGCCAATCTTCAGGGGATAATTCCGGCCCTGTGCTCCCACCATATATATCTCGAGGATGAGGCGAAGCCATCGCGTGAGTTCCAACGGCGATTGAACCCGAATCTGAGAGAGGTTGTCATGAAGGAGATCTCGAAATGGTCGAGCGCCGATTTTATCTACCCCATCTTTGACTCCAAGTGGGTCATCCTGTTGCATGTGGTGCCCAAGAAGACGGTCATCACTAAAGTTGCCAGCGAGTCTGGAGAGGAGATTGCTACATGAGTACCCACATCTTGGCGGGTCTGTGTGGATTATAGATGACTCAACCAGGCCACCAAGAAGGATCATTTCCCCCTGCCCTTTATAGATCAGATCATTGAGAGACTGGCAGGGAAGAGTCATTACCGTTTTCTGGATGGGTACTCCAGCTACAACCAGGTGGCCATCGCTCCCGAGGACCAGGACAAGACTACCTTCAACTGTCCCTTCAGCACATACGCCTTCAGACACAAGCCATTTGGGCTATGCAATGCCCCTGCGACTTTTCAGAGATGCATGATGTCTATCTTTTAGGACATGGTGGGGGAGTGCTTGGAGGTCTTCATGGATGATTTTTCGGTCTACGACAACGGATTCGACTCCCGTCTTGACTGCCTAGACTGAGTCCTTCAGAGATGCATAGAGGTTCACCTTGTGCTGTCTTGGGAGAAGAGTTACTTCATGGTGAATCAAGGGACGGTGCTTGGCCATATCATCTCCAACAGGGGCATGGAGGTTGATCTGGCCAAAGTAGAGGTCATTAGAAAACTCGCACCGCCGTCCAACTTGCGGCAGTTACGGTCTTTTCTGGGGCACGTCGGTTTCTATCGGCACTTCATTCATGATTTCTGTAGGATTGCTCGGCCGTTGACTGATCTGCTGACGAAAGACACCGAGTTCCTTGTCGATGACAAGTGTTTTTCGTCGTTCGAGACTCTCAAGAGATGTGTTGTTGAGGCTCCTGTTCTCCAGCCGCCTGATTGGTCTCTCCCATTCGAGATCATGACTGATGCCTCCGATTTTGCCGTAGGGGCCTTGGTGGGACAGAGGAGGGATGGAGTCTGATGAATACTCATTCATCACTCATTATTCTTATATTTTAGCTACAAAAACCTTTGCAAATGCATGTATATATTTGTAAATATAAATAATTACCAAAAGCATGCATGGTGTAAAAAGTAATAATTAGCATGTTTTTGTGCAAAAATAAAAGAATAAAGAATAAAAAGAAAACGAGGAAATATTTAGAATAAATATTGAGCAACCTAACCCAAGGGAGGGCTCAGCATGGGCCTGACCGCATAAAAGCCAAAGTAGAGGGAGATAGGGGCTCATGTGTGTAAATATATTTGTAAATATAATAAAAATATTTTCCTCTAAAAAAATAGAATAAAATCAGTTGTATATATTGTATATATATTTATTATAAAAATCAAAACAAAAATAGAAAAAATTAAAAAGAAAACAAAAACACTCCACTTGTACATATCCACCATGTGCATACAACCACTCCTATATTTATTTCACCCTATAAATAAATTAAATTAAAATTCCAAAAATGGTGTAAATATTCTATCTTTTATGTTGTAAATAAATAAAATAAAAACAACAAAAACAAAAACAAAAATAAAAAGAACAAAATTAAAAACCAAAAAAAGAATATTGTACATATACCATGTATATAGATGTATATACCTATTTATTTCACTATTGTATATAAATAACAAAAATAAAATAAAAATACCCTTTTATTCCTAATTTTACACTATAAATAAATAAAATATAAAATAGGAATAAAAATGCATAACAAATTATAAATCAAAAATTAAAAAGACATATTGTATATATACCTATATATAGCTATATAGTGTAAATACCTTATTTTATTTTGAAAATTTAATTAAAAATAACCAAAAATAGAAATAATTAAAACAAAAATATTTCATGTTTTAAGTTTTTAATAATTCAGCCATTTACTATTTTTAATTGAATTTCCAAATCTTTTCCAGATGCGGGGAGCCTAGCCGAAGCTTCTCCGATCATCAGCATCCCCCGCGAAGGCCCGGAGCACACGTACTGGGCCGGCGAAGTTCGCTGGCCACCTGTTCCTCCAGGACCTTCAGGCACCGTTCGATCGCCCTCCAGCTCCAGTTTCAATCTGAGCCATCCATTCCAGGAGCGCCAGCACCGCACGATCAAAGGAGGAGTTGATCCAGACCGTTCGATCCTGAGATGAGGCGCAATTGAGCAGTCATCGTCAGATCTTCCACGTGTCTTCGTCTCAGCCGTCCGATCATGCCAAGGGTTACAGGAGCGAGGCACCTCCCCCCCTCCACCGTTGGATCTACACGTGGCACGCGCTCCGCCCTTGGATCTTAAATAAGGGGTAATTGTCCTTAGGCCCCTTAGTTTATTAGTTTTTATTATTTAGTCCTGTAAATATAGAATACAATTGTTTTATTTTTGGTTTATTTGCACTTTGGACCTGAGATTTATTTTATTTGCATATATACCCCTGCTTGTAGTGTATCACGTGCATCGACACGTGTTTTGTTGGGTTAATTGCATGCTTGTCCTTGTAGTTCTGGGTTGTTCATAAATGAATGAAAACTTGTAGAGAATTGCATTCATACCCCTGTGCGTGATTTATTTGTGCATGTGTGTATATTAGTGGGTAAATTACACTAAGGTTCCTGGGCTTTTAATACTTGTTATTATTTAGCCCAGAAACTTTATTTCTTTACAATTAGGTCCCTGTGTGCCCCAGACACGTGCCTCACGTGTGACTTCTTGTGAATTTTGCACCGGACCCCCTGGAACTTTCATTATTTGCGTATAGGTCCGTGTGCACTTTACTTAGGTTTTTATTTTGAATAAAATATCAAACTCACTCCAAATTCAACGAAAATTAGACACATGGCTCCTGCCATGTTGTAAAAGTTTCTAGAATTTTTGGAGACATTTTTGCTTTTATTTGATATTTTAAAAAATTCAAAAACAGCCTTTTTCTTTACTGTCTGAATTAAAAAATCACAAAAAAATATTAAAATTCATCTAAAAATTATAAAAAAATTAGCTACTATGTCTTTTGCCTTGCTTGATTTTCTGACCAATTTTGGTCATTTTGCATTATATAAAACTCATAAAAATTACATAACACTAAAAACACTATAAAAATTCTAATAAATAATATAAAAATCTAAAAATAATAATTCTGGTGCCTTAATTTTCCTTAGATTTTCTAGTTTATAGGAAAATTACCTTCAAGAGCTAAATAGGCCCTTTTGCATTTTAAATTGGCCTTCTACTCTTGACTGGACAGTACCCTCATTTCCCTGCCTTGTTTTCTTTTTAGAAAATTAAATAAAATCAAAAAAATATCGAAAATTCACTAAAAATAGTAAAAATCATAAAAAGTATATAAACATTTTTATTTGAATTTTTGATTGATTTTTGATGCATTAAATAATTGCTTGAAGTTGGTTGTTTTACTTGTTTTCTTATTTTCCTTATTAATTAAAAAACCAAAAAATTTTATAAAAATAAAAAATCCACCAAAAATACATTTCTTTCATTTTTATTCTTTTTGAGACTACTTCGTAGGCTGCGAGGCCATCGCGTGCTCCCTGAGTCCGACCCTGGTCGCTATACCAGGCTAATCTAATAGCCAGGACCACTATCGCTTTTATTTGAATTTTCTTTGATTTTGGTGGTCTGAACTTCATTTTCTTGATCGACCGAGAGATCTCTCGAGCGACTGAGGTCGCAACGACCTGCGTTATTTCTTCATCCTTAGTTGCTCGGGATTTTTCGGTCATCAGAGTCCCATTTGCCATTCACTACGCTAGCCGTACATTGGATTCCGTGCAGCAGAACTACACAGTCACTGAGAAGGAAATGCTAGCCGTAGTTTTTACCCTGGATAAGTTCAGATCGTACATTATTGGATCTAGAGTGACCTTATACACTGATCATACCGCCATCAGGTACCTCATGGCAAAGAAGGATGCCAAAGACAGATTGACCAGATGGATCCTTCTACTCCAGGAGTTTGACATAGAGATTAAGGATAAGCCTGGAGTCAAGAATGTGGTGCCGGATCTTCTCTCTCGATTATAGCATCTTGAGGATCCTGATCAGACTGAGCCTATATGTGAGACCTTCCCAGATGAGGCGATCCTTGCTATGGCCTCTCTCCCGTGGTACGCCGATATTGTGAACTTTCTTGTTGCTAAGAAAGTTCCACAAGATTGGCCCAGGAAGAGGCTTGAGACCTTCCTCGCGAAGGCCAAGTCTTATTAATGGGAGGATCCCATCCTTTATCATGAAGGAGGGGATAGTGTCTGGCGTAGGTGTATTCCTCAGGAGGAGCACCATAGCGTCCTCACTTAGTGCCACAAGCTTGAGGCAGGAGGACATCGCTCTGGGAGGAGAACGGCACAGAAAGTGCTCCAATCTGGCCTATGGTGGCCTACCCTCTTCAAGGACTCTGATGAGTTCGTGAAGAGATGTACTGACTGTCAGAGGATGGGCACTTGTGGACAGCGTGATATGATGCTGATGCAGCCCATTCACTTCTGTGAGGTTTTTGACACATGGGGCATCGATTTCGTGGGTCCATTCCCTATGAGTCAGGGATTCGAGTACATTATGTTGACCGTGGATTATGTTAGTCGTTGGGTTGAGGCCATCCCCGCCCGAACCGCAGATGCTAGGAATGTTTGCAGATTTTTGAGGAAGCATATCATTACACGGTTCAGGGTACCTCGAGTGTTGATATCTGACGGGGGGTCTCATTTCGTCAATGACTAGGTGAAGGCCCTTGCTAGCGAGTTTGGCATAGACCATTGAGTTGCCACTCCATACCACCCTTAGACGATTGGTCTAGACGAAGTGTCGAACAGGGAGATCAAGACTATATTGCAGAAAGTCATCCGCCCTGACCGAAAGGATTGGTCACAGCTTTTGGACTCGGGTTTGTGGGCGTATCGGACGTCATTCAAGACACCGTTGGGCACATCTCCCTTTCGCCTCGTTTATGGCAAGTCACGCAATTTACCTGTTGAGTTGAGACACATGTCACTTTGCACAGTCATTGATATACTTTTGGATCCATATAGTGTAGGAGATCAGAGGAGGGCAGAGTGAGCAGCCTTGGAGGAGCTTCGTGATACTGCCTTCTCAAACAGCCTACAGTACAAGGAGAGAGTGAAGGAGTGGCATGATTCTCATATCAACCACAAGCATTTTGAGCCTGGACAGGGAGTATGGTTGTTTGATGCTAGGCTTCGTCTATTTCCAGGGAAGCTACAGAGCAAATGGAAGGGACCGTATTTAGTGAGAAAGGTGCACGACAATGGGAGTATCGATATATCTGAGTTGTCTTCTGAGAGTACCTTTCGAGTGAACGGCCAGCGGCTCAAGCCATGTCTTGATCATGAGCCACGGGTCGTTGATGTCGCCCCTATTCACTTTGCATGAGATGTGGTCTCTTGACTCACATCTATTGCATCTCACGCCTGATTATCACTGTTCTCCTGATTTGTACAGATCCAGTTGTCCATATCATTCCATTCTTTAGTACCCCATCCCTTTCTTCATCTTTTAATTATGCTATACTTAGGGTGTACTTTACCCTAAGTATAGGGGGATGTAGGACTCTCAGGTATTTCTATTGATTCATTTTAC
The DNA here is from genome assembly GCA_037367405.1 of Ottelia alismoides. Taxonomy (NCBI): domain Eukaryota; kingdom Viridiplantae; phylum Streptophyta; class Magnoliopsida; order Alismatales; family Hydrocharitaceae; genus Ottelia; species Ottelia alismoides. The sequence continues at coordinate 18,089 of JAZKJV010004450.1, read as the reverse complement.
CCCTGTTTTTGTTGCCTATACTTAGGGATATTTTATCCTAAGTATGGGGGGGTAGACCCTGTACATTCTTCACTCGGTTTTCCCTTCGTGTACAACTTGCTATACTTAGGATTACTTGATCCTAAGTATAGGGGGAAAAGCCGAGGTACTCTTGATTTCTATTCTTTCATTCGTCTTTGTATATCGCTGTCCTTTTCACTTCCCTATACTAAGCACGAGTTATGTCTTCTTCATCGCTCTTGACATTGAGGACATCGTTCGAGCTAAGTATAGGGGGGTGTGCATATATTCCATATATACTTTAGCCATAACCCGTACTTTGTGTGAGTGTGTAAATAAATAAAAATGGCTAAAAGCCCAAAAATCCATAAAAATTAAAAAATTTTCCATGTAAATAAACATTCTTTTATTTGCACATACATAGCTATTGTACAAATTATTTTTGTAAAAATGTTTTCAAAAACTTTTTGTGTAAAGATTGTGTAAATATTTTCATATCAAAACTATGTATATAGTACAAATTTCTTCCAAAATATTTTAAAAATCAAAAGTTTGCCAAAACCTTGTGTAAATTTGTGTAAATATTTTGCAAAACTTGCATTCATGCATACATCCATGATTTCAAAACATTTCTAAAAAATTTTGCATTTTTGTAAATATTGTGTAAATTGCATCCTTGTATATACTTGTATAGTTTTTCCGGATTATAGTTGACATTTAAACTAGCCTGGAATTAAATTGGGAAATGGAGCTTGATTAAGATCTTAATCCAACTAATTCTAAGAGGAACCTTATAGGGCTTAGGGTTAAGGCTTTTCAGGTCCATGGTGACTTAATTCTTTGAGTCCACTAGGCTATGATCACATGTCATCTCAATGAGCCTAAGTAGAGCACTTAACAACACACACATGACTCATATCGACAATGGCTTGACTTGGACCCGCACTTTACACCGAGCTCTCTACGGATGAGGTGGTGAGGAGGCAGTCTTCCTTGACTTGGGGTAGCATATGAGGGTAGTACTATGACATAGGTCTTTGGTTATCTCGATCTTGTTAAGTCAACTCCTTGACCTAACTAATCTGACACCTATGAAACTTTATTCCTATGTAGAGGACTTGCATCAAGAGGTCAGTCAGATATCATCCAAGAGAGAAAGGATTGTCGTTTACTACTTAGGATAGAGATCCTTTCTTAACAATTATTTGATGGTACTTGATGAGTCCTCAATCTAACTCTTTAGATATTCATCCAAGCAATGGCCTCTATGATTCAATAATTGAATCAACAGTTGTATGATCATAAGATGGCCATGGTACATAACCTTAATTGTACTAAGGGATCCATTATGCAAATTAGTTACTCTTCATTTCAGATCAGGGAACGATATTCGAAAGAAAATTTATTGCATAATGGCTCGTCATGGACTCGCATGTCCAACAATCTCCCACTAGCCCAAAGAGCCATTAATGGGCTAATCATTTTAACCCGCACCCATGTGACAATCATAGGCTATTTAGAAAAATAGCTAGGTAAGATGATCAGCCACTCTGCTCCCAAGAGACTACGCCATGTCCTTTTACGACACTTGCATATCCCCTAGTAACAGTGCTCGCATCCAATGTGAATGTTACATCTTATGCAACCAATACTCAATCTTATCAGTTATAGTGTCCTTGAACCTACAATTTAATAATTATTATAACCAGTATGTCCATAATCCTTGTCAGAATACCCTTATTCCTGGAGATCTCTATCTCCTAAGGTATCCACAATTAAGACCTTTTAGATTACTATTTATAAAGTCTCAATTTCTTGAATATAAGATTTAGAGATCACTATCTCATAAATATTTTCATCTTTGAAGATATTGTTATTACTGCAATCAAGTGTTTTATCTCCTTAGTAGGATTAGTAACATTTACTACTCCTACTGCATGGCATATGTTTATCTTTGTACACATCTAGCATACACTCGGCTTCTCGTAACTGATGCACAAGGGCAAGTAGTTCTAGCATTCACTTCCTTAACTCTTTGAGGTGTTATCCCTTTAGATAGGTTAGTACCATATCTTAAGGGAAGGAAGCCTTTCTTGGAATTTTCCAGAGAATAGAATATGTCCAAGGTGTACTACCAATGTGATAGTCCCCATTCCCTCTTCTCTTTGCTTCTGAACATCTTCAGAACTAAGATCTAAGAGGTATCCTTGAGATCATATCTCAAGGTATGGAAGAGCCATTCTATAAAACACTTATTATTATTATCCTTTTATCATTACAAATAATTAGGGGTATCATCTACATATAGCATGATGAACACAATGGCACTCCCACTAAGCTTCACATGATACATCAAGATTCTATCTGAAATCATAACATTTATGATTTCATTAAATCTGATGTTCCAACTACAAGAAGCTTATTTTGAGTCCATAGATGGAGTTTCTTTAGCTTGCCAACTTGCTTTCCTCAACTATGAATCCCTGGGGCTACTTCATGTGAATATCCTTAGAGAGATATTCGTGGAGGAATGCAATCTTGACTTCCATCTTGAAGATGTCAAAGTTAAGTTGTGTAGCTATAGTTAGTAATAATATGATTGATTTAAGCGAGGTTACTAAAGAGCAAGTTTCATTGCAAGCAGTGTCTTCTCTTCGGTGTGTATCTTGTGGATACGAATCGTGCTTTGAAGGACCCTACCCTCTCATCAGGTTCCCTCTTTATCTTGAAGAACCATTTACATCTTAATGGGTCTTACCCATATAGGTGGATCCTCGAGGGTCCATATACAACACTTGTATATGAAGTCTACTTTAGACTTTATTTCTAACATCCATTTTTCCATGTCTTGATCTTTAGAAGCTTCATCACATGAAGTTCGATCAATATCAGATTTCTCTGACACATGGAATCCATCCTCAAACTCATTTAAAGAGGTATTAGTGTTTCATCTTTAATTGTCCTTTTAGTTTCCAACTTCAGGAGCCTCTTCATCTTCTCAAGATTAAATTCCTTTACTTCATTTTCATCTCGATTCTCAAGAGAGTCATCCTCTAAGCATCATATCCTTAGAGATGAGATCTTTTAAGGATCTCAAGGTCATAAAGTAGGTATCCAATACCATCCTTTATTTTCCCAATGAAGTATCATTCTCCGGTGATAGATTCTAGTTTACCAGCATGGAACCTTATAAGGATATACATTGTAGTCTCTACTACATATATACCTTGGAAACTAAGAGGTAATTATGCTAATATTAATCATTGATTATATCATGTCACATATGATCAATTATATCTCCCTATAACTCTATTGAGTTTAGGTGCATTAGGAGGATTAAGATAGGAATGAAATTCACATCTCCACTGTTGGACATGCGAGCCCACGGCGAGCCATTATGCAATAAATGTTATTGCAATTCACTCCTTAATCTAAAATAAAAAGTACGTAATTTGCATAATAGGTCCCTTAGTACAATTAGGGTTATGTACCATGGCCATCTTAATGATCATACAGCTGTTGATTCAATTATTGAACCATAGAGGCCGGTGCTTAGATGAATATCTAATGAGTTAGATTGAGGACTCATCAAGCACCGTCAAATGATTATTAAGAGATGATCTCCAGCCTGAGTAGGAGATGGCAATCCTATCTCATTTAGGTTGATATCTGACCGACCTCTTGATGCAGGTCCTCTGCACATGAATAGAGATCCGAAGGTGTCGGATGAGTTAGGTCAAAGAGTTGACTTAACGAGATCGAGATAACCTAAGTCCTATATCATAAGCTGCCATGATATAGGCACACATCCTCTGACCGGAGATAGATGTGTTACTATATGTCTGAGTATGTACATTTTGCAGACCAATAGGTTGGTGACCTAATCAAGGTCTATACACCGGCGCGCTGGTGTGCATATAAGGGCATATGAGTAATACGATCTCTCAAAGGGATCATACAGGTTCACTACTGAACCGGAAGACATGAGCTCACTCATGAGATATTGGGAAGAATCAAATTCCGTGCGCACGGTCGTCTCGCATTGGAAGCTTGACTGAATTTGTTGGTTTGATATATACTTTTGGAAAGTATATGATCAAGACCTACGCATGATATATGCTTTTGGAAAGTATATGATCAATACCGACTCCCAATGATCGAATGAGAAACTTACTGATAAAACCATGAAGTAGACAGTATAAAGTTGATCCAATACTTCGGGTTTAATCTGAGTCTTCCAATATGCAGGATGTACAGGTATTAGGAATACCTGAGGGTGATGTGATCATAAACGATTGTATAACCATGACGCTTCCATTCCTAGGGAGTGATGAAACGGGTCTGGATTTTAGTGACTCCTCTCAGTAGAGAAGTAATCTTATCTTAGTCCAATCATTGGACATTGATCTGAATATGATTCAGATGCAATGAGAAGATTAGATTTGCGGTCTTGATTTAATCAAGCATCTATGGGAGGCCTGCGATCTGGATTTGAGATATGATCTCAATATCCATGTCACTATACGTGGAACAATACAATCGCCCTGTCCTTATCTCCAAGTGTTCGCGGAGAAAGCGCATTGTCCTTGAAAGAGTTCATGGATAATTCTATTGTTGATATATGTATCCGAGCATTGAGAAAATGGATAATTAAATGTGATTTAATTATCATGAGTAATATGAATTTGATTCATATTATAAAGAGAGTTATCTTAGATAATTAAATGTGATTTGATTATCAAAGATGTGAATAATGTGAATATGATTCATATTATTTGAACACATGAGATAAAGAGATCCAAGATGATTAAATATGATTCAATTATCAAGGATAAGAATAATGTGGATAGTAATATCCAATTATTCATAATATATTATAAATGTGATTTATAATGTATTAAGGAGAGTTAAATATAATTTATATTAGTAGATTAATTATTAATGTGTATTGGATACACATTGTCTAATCAATTGAAAATGTAAATTACATTTGGTTTTGGGTTGTGAATATGATTCACAATATTCCAATGTCAAGATTGCAATATTCCCAAAATTAATTGAGAATTATTTTGATGAATTAAAATACCAACAAATTGTTGTTGGAAAATAAGTCGAGAGAAATTCAAGGAGATGTGCAATCTCATGGATTGCCATGAGATTGCCCTCCCTTTTGGAAAGAGGGGGGCGGCACCAATTTCCTTGTGAAATTGGTGGCCGTCCCCCCTTCCAAAGAGGAAGGTTGATCTCTCTTTATTCCTCTCTCCTTATTTGATTGATTTAATATGGTATTAATATTTATTTGATTTATCAAATATATTTTTATCAAATTAAATTACAAGTTGTTGGTTTTTACCAACAACAATCTTGACCATTGGATTGACATAAATCAATCTCATCCATTGATTTTATATGTCACATGGATTGAGATCCATGGATCCCAAAACCCTATAAATAGAGAGGCATACCATGCTCTCTATTTTACACACAATGCTTGAGAAGCATCTCTCTCTCTCTCTCTCTCTCTCTCTCTCTCTTTTTCTCTCTAGAGGTCAGCCCTCTCTCTCCCTCTCATGGCCGTCCACCATGGATGCCATGGAGAGGTTCTCCATCGACGCGGCATTGTCGTTATGCTGCCCGTTCTTCTGCTCGTGGATCTCCGTCTCCTTCGATGCAACCTCGCTCGTGAAGAAGACGTCGGATCTCGTGTGTCGAGATCAGGAGATCCGCTGCTTGGATCATCAACATGGATTGCGAGAAGCATGCGGTTCATCCCCGCGCTCGCAAGCGTCTCCTCCGTCGGATCGGACTTGAGACAGGAGGTCTCTTCATTTAGAGACTCGATCGCAACCACGCTTCAAGAGGTAATCCTATTACTTGTTTGTGGTTTAGACGAAACGATTCGAGAAGTGTTCTTGGATCATGTGGTTTCGTCGTATAAAATTTTTTTAAATTCCGCTGCATCGAGCAACTAGTCCGACTAGTTGCTCCACGTCGTATTCGATGTGACGCTCACGCTTCCGTGATGCGCTTGAGGATCAAACCATATCCTTCATCCATAAGGTATATTTAATTCATTTAACAGGTACTTGCTACCTAGATTAGATCAAATTCATTTCATCTTCCTTCAAACTTTGGTTCTAAACCAAAATTGTGAAATCTTTGAACATTTCAAAGCTTTCTAATGTGAAGGGAAAAAATCTCATATCACAAATAATCATTAAATGATATTACATATCATCAATGTTCATTATGATACAGATTATCCACATACATCAATATGTAAGAGTTCTTGAATACCTCGACATCTTACACCATTCCCAGAGAAGGGTGCTTTGGACATTTTCTACTTTAAATACAATATTCACATGTATGTAAGATTTAAAATCTTAGACACTCTAAAGTTTCATTTCTTACTTATCTATTGATCTCATCAATAGACTTATGTCCAAGACTTAATGCCATATCATTATCAAATGATCTTTATCCTCCTATTGATCTTATAAGGTTTAATTTTTAGCATAAGAAATGTTAATGAACAATTAATTAATTTTCTAATCGAGTAGAGTCCACTAAATGTTTTGATTACTATCATCACAACTCTTTATGATAGGTCAATTCTAGAATTCATGCTTATTTCCAACATTTAGAAATAAACAATGAGTGTATTCTAATATCTAGGTCATAGAGACATTATCTAAGACTAAGGGCTCTCTCACTGAAAATATGAAGTCTATTTATCCAATAGAGATTGTTGCAACAATTGAATTAACATCCATGTGGATAACTATTAAACCTTAAGATCAAATTTCTCGAATTTTCTAAAACATATGCAACCAATTGCAAGTGTTACTAGGAAAAGTGAGATACAATTATTAGACTTTTTATCTTATCCAATAAGAAAGTCAAATTTAATGATTAAATGTAGATTATACCGGTGCACTATCTGAGTCCTTCTCTAAGGATCTAGATAGACTTGATAGTCATACTATTAACACATCAACTCATTGCGGTATTGGCATTCATCCAAGTCTTTGGATGTCGTATGTGTGTGGAAACCGTAGAAGTACAGTAAATTCTTTGACTTTCCTTCTAACATGGGTCCGGCCCATGCTTCCACTGCGCTCCTTTCACCTCTAAACAACCATTGCTTAAGACAAAGGATCTCTATGTTGAATTCAAAAGATTTCAATATAAGAGTATTTCGACATTTATATATGCATCTTTTAATTCATACAATATGAATATTATGAAGCTTAATGAATGACTAGAGTATATACAGTAGAATGATGACACTCATAATATCTACATACATCTTAACTCTTAACGACTTACGCTCAGGTTGGTACTCAGATATTTTGAGTACATCATCTCGTATTGAGCCACCATTCTGCATAATGCAGTGAACCATGTCATTCATGATTAAATGTCGAGAGCACATATGTATGACAAAACATCTTCTTAGATTTTATAAGTATTATTTGATAATTACGATCATCATCAACTTGTCACTTCCAAAGTACATTCGATGAGAGATCAAGACTATAGAAACATACAAACCATAAGGTTGCAGTCCTATTGTAAATTTAATTGTCATTCCTTATTATTATGAGGAAACTTGCCCATTGCAACCACATACAATATGCATCCAACTGCAAATACAATATCTTGATCATGGATACAATCCATGATATTTTACTGGTTATTATTGAGTATAGTATTGAGTGGGTTTAATGAAGGATTATCTAAAACAAGAAATTTGCATAAATATATATATATATATAAATATATAACTTTAATTTAGGAATTTTATATCAAAGTTTTCTTGCCTTGTCAACATTGAAAGTTCGTTCCCTTAATCACATTCAATGTAAGAGATATACATACCATTATACCTCAAGCAAGATCATGGGATCTCCTTTCTTATCTTTGTTACATCCCAATGATATGAGAACCTGTGACTCGGATAAAAAGAAGAGGTAACACATTCCTCCTTGCAAGTCCAACCTGCATTCCCACTTCGTTCTTTAACACCCGGGCCCATCACCCCTAAGGTGATGTTGACCCGTCGTTAATTGAACCAACCGTCAACACGAATACAACTCGCTATGCGCAATCCAATATCTCCCCAATAATATGAGGACCCAATATTGGAGTCACTACACATACGTCCTTACTCTTTCAAGAAGCAAAGAGCCCGATCCAAATGTATTGTATGCAGGAGATGTCACTTCGGACATGCGTCTCCTACATACAATATCTGGCGACGGAACCCTTCATCTTGACGGGGTCCATGGATGTCAATTATGTGATCCTCCATCTCTTATTCAAATTTCAATTAATTATCATGATTAATATTCATATAATTAACTCTTCCAAGGAAAGCATACATCTATTCATAATAGAGTGCTTTTAACTGGATATAATTTATTTAATCACATTAAATCAATTATCAATCAAATTCTATCAATAAACTTGATTGTTACTAGAATATATGGTATTATCTTAAAGTTTGTATTAATTCGAATTTTAATAATTAGAAAAAACGCCATGACTTCTCCAGCATTATCGAGTTCCTACCCGCTGTCATGACCAGTACCGACAGGAGTGGAACAGACAGCACACGGTGCAACCTGCTACCCCAACGCTCCCCGACTAGACACCATATCCACCTCAGGAAAGGATAATGCCAAATTGATCATTGTGTACTTGAGATGATCATCGATTTTTCAATCGAAATTATACCATATAGTAATAATCAAAACCATTTTGAATATAAGGAAATTTGCTAGACAAATTGATGAGCCGCCCGAACGACTAAGGTAAAGTATAAATCACTAAGGTCGTTGTGACCTCAGTCACTCAGGACTCAGAGCTCTATCAAGAAAAATTCAGACCACCAAAGAAGGATAAAAATCGATGAAAACTCAAACTAGTGGTCTCGCTATTGGATTAACATGGTATAGCACTCATGGTCGAACTCAGGAAGGACGTGATGGCCTCGCAGCCTACGAAGTAGTCTAAAATAAAGAAAAATAAATACAAATTATTTTTGGTGGATTTTTAATATTTTTATATTTTTTTGGAATTTATAATTATAAAGAAAAGAATAAAACAAATAAAACACACAACTTTCAACAATTATTTAATTACCCAAAAATGCTCAAAAAAATCAAATAAAAATATTTTTAGGGTTTTTATATTTTTTACTATTTTTTGTGAATTTTTGATAATTTTATGATTTTTATGTAATTTTATAAAAATAAAATAACATTGTAACAAAAAGGCACTGTCCATCTAGGCTTCTAAGACCAAAACAAATTATAAAATGGTCTTTGCAGAGCCTGGAGGTATTTTTCCTATGAAGTATTAACAAAAAGGAACAATTAGGAAAAAGAATTATTAATTTTTAGTTTTTCTATGAATTATTAGAATTTTTATGAGATTTTCAAAGTTTTCAATTTTTATATTTTCTATAAGTACAAAAATGACCAAAATTGGTCAGAAAAACAAACACACCAAAACAAACAATATCTGAAATTTCTAGAATTTTTTAGAAGGTTTTAATATTTGTTTGTAATTTTTATATCTGGACAGAGAGAAAAAGAAAGGTTTTTGAATTTTTAAAATTAATAAAAGGGCACCAAAAATTTCCCAAAAATTAGAGAAAATTCTACACAGTGGCAGGAGCCATGAATCAAATTTTCACTTGAGTTGGATGAGATTTGATATTTTTTTTACAACAAACAAAAGCCCACAGTCACAGGGACCTATTTGTCATAAAAATATGTTCTGGGGGCCTAACAGTAACAACAAGAGAAACCCATGGGTTCTGGTGCAAAAAGCCCAGGTTCCCACGTGCCACGGACATGGTCTGGGCACTCAGGGACCTATATGCAAATAACTTAAGTCCCTGGACCTATTAGCAACAGGTGCTAAAAATCCAGGGGCTAAGTTGTAAAAAGCCCACGAAATTCAACACATGCTCAATTAAAAACACTCATAGGGGCTTATTTACAAATATCTAAAAATATATTTCATTCATGAACAGACAGAATCTACAGGCCCATACATGCAATTTCACCAAAATACAGGTGACGAAGCACGTGTCCAAAACACACAGGGGCTGAAATGCAATTAAGATAAACCGACAGGTCCTAGGTGCAATTTTTACAAAAATAAAAGAACTAGATCCACTATTTACAGGACTAAACCATAAAACCAAATAGAAGGGTGGCCTAAGTGATATTACAACACTTATTCATCTGAGGGTGGAGGATGCGCCACGTAGTGTATCCAACGGCTGCTGGTGGCCGCTCCTCAATAAAGGTGTCCTCGGCTCTGATCCAACGATGGAGGGTGTGCCACGTGGAAGATCAACGGTCAAGAGACACTGGCTACCCTTTGCTGGATGGAGGGCGGAGAAGAGGCCACGTGTCGGATCGACGGTGGCTACTAGGCCTCTTCTTCGCTCTGATCGGACGGTCCACGACAGATCTGGGCCTCCGAGGGAGAACGGACGGCAGAGGAGGGTCCTGGAGGAACTCCTCGCCGACGAACATCGCCGGAGGAATGTGAGCACGCTGGACCTCCTCACGGGAGGCTGATAGGTGGAACGTGATAGCCAAGGCCTCCCGCGTCAGTCAGGCTCCTCCGATGACGCTGGGATGCTCCGAAGAGCTCCAGCGACGATGGCAGAGCGTAAGTTCCTGTGCTGAATGTAGAGGACCTCAGATGGACTTCCTCAGACCTGCGAAATGGCACAGAAAGACTACTGGGTCGAGGGAAAATGGCCTCGACCTGGTTAGAAGCGAGGCGGGTGAACGATGCGTCGGGGCAGAGGAGCTCCGGTGATGCGACGACGAAGGAGCTCGAATTCCAGTTCAGTGGCGAACTGGGTTGGATGAAGGGGTGGAGAATGTGTAGGGGAGAAGGGCGAAGATGAGGGTCGAGTCCGATGGTCGAGATATGGGCAGATGTGGTCGGAATCGACGGTCGTCGGCGAACGGGCGATTTGGGCGTAACTTGAAATTAGTTAAAACTAAAAGGAATGAAGCTTACCGGATGATCGGATTCAACTGTGGGTGAGCTGCTGAAGCTCTGGTCTTTGCCTTGAGGGCCGTCGATGCACGAGGCTCGAGCACCACTCCTGGGCGGTGCACGGCGGCGCTAGGTCACCGGATCAGTGGTCGGCGCACTCTCTCCTCACTGCGACACCGGCCGCTTGCTGTCACTCAGGCGAAGGTGGTGGAGGTCCTGGGTAGGGAAATGCGGAGCCAAAGATGCCAGAATCGTGCGGCAGAGCTGAGAATTTAAGTGGCTAGGGGTACGGCTAGATGGGTGTCGGGCGACCAGATCGGAGCGCGGATCCCCAAAACCCACCCCGGGCGTGGATCTAGATCGATTAAAAAACAAATGGAGCCCAGGGTTTGCGGATTTGTCGATCGGGTTGAGCGAGGAAAAGTCGGAGAAATCGGGTCGGGCGCGTCGAACCCGGCTCTGGTGGTCCTGGGGGGAGAGTTGACCGGGGGTCAACATCCCCCGTGGACCAAAAAGAGCCTGCCAATTATTCATATTTTGTAAATTCAATAATAAATAGAAATAAATCAAATTTCGAAAAACTCAAAACATAAAAAATGTTTCTTTTATTTTAAATTAATTTTTGGTGAATTTTATTTATTTTTTTGAAATAAAAATTAGGTATTTACAATATAATATTATATACATAAGTATATACAATATTGTATTTTTTATTTTGATTTTTACTTATTTATTTTTATACATTTTTATTACAATTTTATATTTTATTTATAGCATAAAATTTGGAACAAAAAGGTATTTTTTTTTATTTTTATTAATTAGTAACAAGGGTTAAATAAATACTTATGTACATTTATATACATGGTATATATACAATATAGGAAATTGATTTTATTTTATTTCTTTTTATTTTTTTCTTATTTTTATGATTTTTATTTTTTTTATTTACATTATGAAGTATAGAATATATACAATTTTTATGGGATTTTCTTTTATTTATTTATAGGGATAAATAAATAAGGAAGGGGTTCTTTGTACATGGTGTATATACAATGATGAAGGCATTTTTTTTCTTTTTAATTTTCTTTGATTTTTCTCATTTTATTTTAATTTTATATTTACAAATATATACAATTATATATAAACCCATTTTTATTTTTATTTTTAAAGGGAAAATTTTTATATTTATATACAGGTATATTTACACACATGAGCTTCCTTATCTCCCTCTACTTTGGCTTTTATGCGGTCAGGCCCATGCTGAGCCCTCCCTTGGGATTAGGTATCTCAATATTTATTCTAAATATCTCCCTCTTTTTCTTTTGTTTCTCTATTATTTTATTTTTGCACAAAAACATGCTAATTATTCAAATTTACAACATGCATGCTGATTGACAATTATTGATATTTACAAATATATACATGTGTTTGTCAAAGATTTTGTAGCTAAAATAAAAGAATAAAGAGTGATGAATGGGTATTCATCACCCCCCTATACTTAACTTTGCTAGTCCCTTAGCAAACACTTAATTGAAAAAGAAGTGAAAAAGAAAAAGAAAAAGAAAAAGAAAAAGAGGAGAATACGCATGGATTCATGCTGATAATTAAACTTGCCTTCATTAAATTGAAATATGGAGCTCGATCAGATCTTTGGATTATTAATGTGTCGGAACCTTATTTAGACTTAGGTTTAAAACTTAACAGCCTCTAAGATCCACTAATTTATAATCAAGACTCCTCAATAATCCAGATCAGAACAAGTCTACATACACAAACCCTGAAGACTATGAGTCTTTCCTTGTAATGTGTAAATATAAGCTCTCCACCTCAGAAGTGGCAACTTGACAACCCTCCCCAACAAGGTAACTTTATGACCTCAATCTGGCCACTCTTTCCTCGAGGAGCGGGGTATTCCCTTCTAAGTTCAAGTTCAACCGGCTCAAGAAGAGAGGGAAGAAGAGAATGGACCATGGCCAGTGTAGCCATGTATCCTTGGGAGCTCAATCAGTGTAGCTAAGTCTCCCTGCTGCAAGCTACATATGGTGAATCCATGAGTCTCAAGCTTTGCTTCTTTGCACTATATACATACTCCGGTGGGATTATTATTTTCTATCAGACCCAACACTTTTTTGGAGTTATTTTCTTTTTGCATTTTTTTTCAAATGCATCTATACAACATATACATGTACAGCATATATACATAAGGAGTTTTTCCTCTTGAGCCAGTAGACTATCCCTCTTTTGAAGCTTTATTGCAACCCACAACTCCTATCGTTAGACCTCATGGCAACCAAACCAAGTTGATACGCACTTCCTTCACTAAAAGAAGAAGAGTGGTTCCTCCTAGAAGTACTACCCTCATATGCTACCCCAAGCCAAGGAAGACTGCCTCCTCACCACCTCATCCGTAGAGAGCTCGGTGTAAAGTGCGGTGTCCAAGTAAAGCCATTGTCTATATGAGTCATGTGTGTGTTGTTAAGTGCTCTACTTAGGCTCATTGAGATGACATGTGATCATAGCCTAGTGGACTCAAAGAAGTAAGTCACCATGGACCTGAAAAGCCTTAACCCTAAGCCATATAAGGTTCCTCTTAGAATTAGGTGGATTAAGATCTTAGTCAAGCTCCATTTCCTAATTTAGTTCCAGGCTAGTTTAGATGTCAACTATAATCCGGGAAAAACTATATACAAGTATATACAAAATGCTATTTACACAATATTTACACAAATGCAAAATTTTTGAAAAATGTTTTGAAATCATGGATGTATGCATGAAATCAAGTTTTGCAAAATATTTACACAAATATACACAAAGTTTATGCAAACTTTTGATTTTCAAAACATTTTGGAAAAAATTTTGTACTATATACATAATTTTGATATACACATATTTACACAAACTTTACACAAAAAGTTTTTGAAAACATTTTTACAAAAATAATTTTGTACACTAGCTATGTATGTGCCAAAAAAAGAGTGATTATTTACAGGGAAAAAAATTTAATTTTTATGGATTTTTAGCCATTTTTATTTATTTACACACTCACACAAAGTACGAGTTATGGCTAAAGTATATATGAAATATATACACACCCCCTTATACTTAGCTCGAACGATGTCCTCAGAGTCAAGAGCGATAAAGAAGACATAACTCGTGCTTAGTATAGGGTAGTGAAAAGGAAGGCTATATACAAAGACGAATGAAAGAAATAGAAAATCACGAGGATCTCGGCTTTTCCCTCTATACTTAGGATCAAATAATCCTAAGTATAGTAGACTGTACACTAAGGGAAAACCGAGTGGAGAATGTACAGGGTCTACCCCCTATACTTAGGGTAAAGTATCCCTAAGTATAGGCAGCAAAACAGGGGTAGCAAGACACGAAGAACCTCAACAGATATATACAAGAAGGAGAGGCATCACTCCCCCTGTACTTAAGGTGAAGAATCCTTAAGTATAGTTAACATAACAGAAGTGATGAAACAGAACGTAAGAACAACCTGGTGTTTCCACCCCCCTATACTTAGGATGAGGAATATCCTAAGTATAGCAAAAAATAATCCTAAGCGTGACCTGGGTGAAAACAAAAACGAAAGAAAGAAAGATCAAACTAAGACGAAACACGTATCTATAAAAGGGTACAATGTTGAGGTGCCTCTCAACAAGCGCTAGATTTTACGCCCCTAGCTAGGCGCAAAGGCTAGGATAATGCAGTATCAAGGTTCAGGATGGCATCGGTAAGTCGAATGCCGTACTGTCGTCGCAGTCTCGATATGAGAACAATGACGAAATGCAAAGTGTAAAGTAAGACACCCAGGTATGCGATCAAGCGCGTGTCTGCTACTGGCCAGGGATATGGAAGTAAGTGATCGGGATCCGATAGCAAAAAGGAAATCGTCGGCTCTGGGTCAGACTGGAGTGAAAGTGAGGAGCTGAAGAAATCAAACGTGGAGAAGGATGGATCAGTAATAGAATCCTCCACGTCAATCAGTGAATCAAGAAGATATGTGCAGCCAAGATCAGGAGACTCTCTAAGAAGACTGATATCCGATGCATGAAATAGAAGCAGATCAGACAGATCATCGAATATCTCCAGATGGGCTCATCCTCATGCGGGTCGTCGAGGTGAGAAGACTCAGAATCAGGAGGATCTAAAGACTCGGTTTCGTGCTCCGCCAGATCGGAAACACTCTCAGCAGGTGAAACCGGGCACTCATCGAGTGCGGCATCCTCCCGCAGATAACCCTCGGGGAGGAATGCAAGATCAGAAGTGAGTAAGAGAGGGTCAGGATCTAGATGGGCATCTACAGTGCAGTCAAGTATCCACTCTGTGCACCAGGCTGCATCATCATCGGAAGTGTAGCTATCGGCAATCTGGAAGCAGGAGAAGGTACTGGTCAACATCGCAGAAGCTGGCAAAATGTCTGTGGCTAATCCTCGCTCTGCGGCTATGCTGGCTGCCAAGTGGTCCTCAGCAAAGGTGTCTATCTCGTCAGAGTGGAGGACAAAAGGCTCAAATACAGGACTCTCTGTATCTATACTCTCAAAGTGGTGTCCCATATCGAGCTGAAGCTGCTGAGCTGAATCCTAATAACTGTCTGACTCCGAGAAGTATCTCTGCAGAAAAGAGGCTAACTCCTCCGGGACTGGAAACTGAAGTGGCTGAATCGATGGCTGTAGTAGCGTGGGCTCCTCCGGTTCCTGGAGTATCAGAAGATCTGATATCCAAGACTCGTCAACTGGGAACTCTGGGGCTGACTCAAACTCTAGCTGGAAGATCAACAGGAACTCGAGTAGACTCTGGATCCGAACCTCTGCTATCGCAGTCATCTCCTCTGTCAGTGGTGCTGCATCATCCAATTCCTCGGGCTAGTGTGTAGAAAATGTATCCTCCTGTAATGTGACACACCACACTGGTACTGCAACATCCGCATGTGTTGTTCCGACGGAGGTATCTCGTAAAGAAGATCTATGTGAAAGTAGCTGCGAGATGGTATCCAGTAAGTGAATGTCGGAACTGCGGTGTGAACCGCCACATGTAGTAATCACCAGTGATAGCTGCTCTGCGGTCATCCCCCGCATGGAGATCTCTATCAAGTCTGTCAGTGGAAGTCCGTGATCGGGAAATCTCCTCAAGAGGTCAAGAAACCTCGGCCATGCCTCATGTAGTGGCTCCTGGGGGTCTACTGAAAAGTCGGTGATCATAGACCTCATAAACTCTGCTCTACGTTGGGGGAAGTATCTCTGTAAGAACTCTCGCCATAGCTCTCCCCACATATCGAATGTCCTCCCCAATCGTCTGTGCCATCTCATGGCTCTCTCCTGAAGCATGAATGGGAAAGTCCTCCTCATCAGCTCCTCTGCAGTGATATCTGAATATCTCTATGCTCTACAAAACTCCTAGAATGCGGACAGGTGAAGATAAGGCTCCTCGTGCGCCTCTCCTGAAAATGTCGGCAGTCGCTGAATGTAATCCAAATCCAAGACGAATGGACGTAATGTAGAAGCTGACTGAGCTCCCTGTGATCGCTGCTCCTTCATCCATCTCGGATGGGATCTATCTGCTGATCTCCACTGCCTTCTCAAATCATGAACGGGGTGCACTCTCAACTCAGCAATGACATCGTCCGGGTCTCGCATCTTCTCTATCTGATATCCTCGGACGTCAAGCACATCATACCCAGAGTGATGAATTATATGGGAGGGAGGGAGCGGGAGGCTGGTCGGTGATCCGACCTCCCTAGAAGGTGGACTGGACTGATGGTCAGATGGTGAAGAAAAAGACGCAAGAGTCGGCCTGAAGTGGGAGGGATCCATCATCCAGGGGTGAAGGAGAAGAGAAGAATAGACTGAAGAGAGGAGGGTGGAAGACAGATGGATAGAGAAGAAGGTGGGGAAAAGGCAGACGGGATCTGGAAATCACACAAGATGAAAAATCAAACCCCCCGATTCACCTACGCACACAGAGCTGAAGACCGAAGGGATCGGTCAATTATCTTGTCGATTTTATTTTAGGTGATCATTCAGTCTATCAGAGCAATTACGTGAGCTGTAAATGAATCCAAATATTTCTCAACCGACTGTCACGTACAGAAAGCCGGTAATCAATCGAGAAAATATCGGATGTGGCTCTATCCTAAGGTACGTGTCACTCTCTCGCTCATCCAAACCAAACATGGAGGGGGTTACTCTCCCCAAGACAGATTTTCAATGAGATGTCTTTTAGGTCAAGTGTGATTAGTAGTCCAGATTTCATTGTTTTTCTTTTTAGGTATTTTTCAAATAAAAAGAAATCGCCTAATGAATTTTTCGGTTCTCCTGGTTATTAAGTCCAAAAATCAAGGGGTAGAAGTCGAAAAAGCCGATGCGCGATGAAATCAATGATGTATGCAGAGTAAGAGATGCTTACCTGACTCCAGCAGTCTACATGCAAAATGATCCGCGCAGAATTTAAAGACTGAAAATAAACTACCTAAATGGTGCAAGTGGAAAACCGAGTCCCTAAACAACAGTTCTACTCGAAAGAACAGCTCGTCAACCACCAGCCTCCAATCCAAAAGTCCGGTCTTGGTCCACCCCTCCTCCTCCTGACAAATCGGGTTCAGGAGCAGCGCTTGGCAGGGTGGGCTGCAACACGTAGGCTCGAAGGTAGTAATCGACTATTTTATTAATCTTTTTATTATAGGTCCAATTACCGATCTATAGGTACAGGAAGATATATTAGGGTGCTTGGATCCTAATTATTACGTCACAGTCAAGCAGAAAACCCTAAGGCTAGAGGCTCGAGAAACCGCGAGAAACCGGAAAAGGCAGTAAGGAAATCAAAAACCGCGAGAAAAACCGCGTAAAAACTTAGGGGCCCCCCGAGTACACCAGTGCTCGACGAAACAGACCTCGAGAGTGTCTAAGTCTGAAAGAGACTCCTGCTGTCCTTTATTATTACAATTATCCGAATAAGCTGTAAATAAAACCTACTCTACTCTAAGCTAATCCTCCCACACTCAGCTGCTTCCTCGCACTCTCTTGTGGCTCCGTGCAAAAGGGAGCCGCCTA